>JXCR01114957.1:64174-76202 GCA_002079205.1 Phalaenopsis hybrid cultivar | reverse complement strand
GCCCAACCCACGGTGGTGCAGTTGTAACTCCCAGGTATTTTTCTCCTATGGGGCTGGATATTCGCCAAGGTGGAGATTTGTTATGGTATGGCTCATATACCATATCGGGACAGACGCTGGATCGAAGCGGAGCGGAGCGGAGCGTAGAATCTGTCCAAATTGGGAAGTTACGTGGGTTTGAGGTGCGGGGGCAAGCCCCGTGGTTTGGTACAGGGGTAATGTTGTAATTACATATTGTGCCTAAGTTTACTCCTGGGGTTATAAATATGTCTGTTAGTAACCCCAGGAGGTAATCCTCTATTTTGTAACTCTTTTCTGAATATTGAAAGGAACTCGCCGCTCTGCTCCCGAGGACGTAGGCATCTTTGCCGAACCTCGTTAAATCTCTGTGTTCTTCTGGATTTGTGTCGTTACTGTTTTTCTTCGCCCTTATTTTCTCAACAAATGTCAATAGCAATCAATGATAGATATTATAAATATGAATGTTTGGCACGAGTTGGAGGACTCACCTAGTCATAAGGTAAATGATCGCCTAAACATTACACTTCGATGCAATCAAGCCCGAAGAAGAGGCCAATACCTCAGATCTTATGACTACACTGGGGACGACCAACACCCTTCCCCCAAGATCTCTTCGTCGAAGAACGAGCTACTTGTCGGATTACATCAATTCATCTTTCGCCCAACAACCTAGCTTCACTCTGCTAGAGAATCAAGGGTTGACGACCATTATGCCAATTGATAGGCAAGACTTACTCGATCGGCTGTACCGACTTCTAACTAATAGAAGGCAGTCTGAATGATAGCGCCCACCGAATCCAATTGACCAGAAAAGCTCAACAAAGTCCTACCAAGCCTAGCCGACCGAGCCCAAGAGCAGCAAAACTCTGGGCCCAGAATGGTGAAATACCTATAATAATTTATACAAACTTACTTGAATAGGGGCATAAATATAACTTCCTCTATTACACCTCATTCGTCTGTACATATAAAGATTATTTCTACAATAAAGACTAATCAAACACAATTCCCTCACTCTTTCTCTTTCTTTCTCTGTAATATTTTACACTTTATCTCTTAAATATGATTCACGAAAGGTAGATTTTGTAATGCTGATAGATTCAAATTAGAGAAACAAAAAAAAAGTAAAAAAAACAGAAAAATAGTCTATACAACTACCTATTCTACTTCCCACTCATATCCTGGTTTCAGAGACTATTCGCTTAAATATATATAGCTCCTCACATGACATAATATAGTATCAGTTCTATAGAGAGCAGATTGGAATTTTTAACAATCAATGACCCACCCATAATTTTTCAGCATTAAGCATTCCGAATAATTTTTTGTCCGCATGTATTAGACTAATTTGTTTCTCAGCACATGGGCGGAGACCGGGCAATAGCACGCGATCACCAGGTCATAAACAATGAAATTTTAAAACTGTGCGTTTCAGTCTTTGGCATTTGGGTCGGCAAGCTTAACTTCTTCCCTTGGTGGCATTGGTCGTTTCGATTTTCAAAGCATGATTCGTCTACTTGCCTATGTAGTTATAATCATGCATTTTACCTAGATTATGAAAAAAATATATTTTTAATTAATCATTAATCATCTAAAATGGCCCAGATATACACACACATAAGGTTCAAATCCCCCCTTGTATAGGATATAGTACACGAGTGATTAGACGCATTAGGGATGATCGGAGCTAAACTAATAGCCTCGGGCCATTACTTTTTGAATATATATATATATATATACACACACAAACACACACACACATACATACATACATACATACATACATACATACATGATTAGCAATAAGAGAAAATGAATGCTTAAAGATTTGGAAAGCTCAATTTGTGTGTATATATGTATGTATGTGTGTGTGTGTGTGTAGCTATACATACATACATACATACATACATATATATACATGATTAGCAATAAGAGAAAATGAATGCTTAAAGATTTGAAAAGCTCAATTTAGATCATGAAGGCNATATATACATGATTAGCAATAAGAGAAAATGAATGCTTAAAGATTTGAAAAGCTCAATTTAGATCATGAAGGGTGAAAATTTGGTCTAAAAATAACACTAGCAGAAAGGGAGGAATGGTTGGATCAAGGTATCAGCATCAGAAGTCAAATTAATAGAATTTTAAAAAATAGAAAAGTTATTCTAAAACGACAGTAATACATAAATAAAAAATTTGTTTTTTTTTATTACAATTTCTCAAAGTATTTAAAAATACAAATAAAATAAGGGATTGCTCTGGTTAAAATTGTTGAATAATATATGGCTACATCTATAAAATAATTACTAGCATAATCATTATTTTTATTTTATGAGAACTATTTACATAATAGATTTCTAAAGAAAAAAATTAAGCTTAATACAAAAGTATCATTAATATCTGTTATATATTTTATTCTACTCCATAGTTTAATAATTACTATTTTAAAATGGCGAAAATATTTTTTTTTGTTCCAATAATATAATTTATATTTCAAGTAGAAAATGATATCGTAAATATTAGTGATAAATTGTTAGGTATGACTCATATATCAGATAAGGGACAGAAGAAGTTGGAGGGGAACGGAGCGAGCGAGCCCCAATTAGGGAAGTTTATTTAAGTGGGTTCGGGGTGTGGGGGGCAAAGCCCCGCATGATGGTATAGAAGTAATTTTGTAATTAGATATTGTACACTTAGGTTATATATATATGATGTATTTGTAACCCTAAGAGGATATATTGTTTTTTTCTAGAAATCAGAAAGCCACGGCTCTTGCTCCCAATGACGTAGGCAAATTGCCGAACCTCATTAAATCCATGTGTTCTTTCTTGTGTTCGTTGATTCTTGCGCTTATTTGCTCTAATTTCTCAACATAAATGAATCATAATATAGTCATTAAAAAAATTAATCGACATCCAGACCATTGTTTAATCTAATGACTATATTATATATAATTTATTTTAAAAAGACATGCTCCAATAGTATAAAATTGATATATATTTTTTATATAAAAAAAACAGTTAAATTATTATCAAAATTGAATTCAAAACCTGCTCATTGCCTTTCAAATATTAAATTAAATCCCTTAAAAATAAACATGCAATGTTACAAACAACTCCAACTTAAACATGATTATGACAAAGTTATACAACAAACAAAATACACCCGTAAATAAATTATTACACAACACAAGATAATGAATGAAGATCCGTTATGCTTCATTCAAACAGGTGCAGCTGCTTCATCTTCTCCATCATCACTAGCTATCAGTCTCCTTCCGGCCTGATGATCCAATGCGTGCCATCCATAAAGCTTTCTTCCATATGCAGGCGCACCCACAGGCGACTCTGATGCCTCCGTGTTGGGTTCATCGTAGCTGTTCATTTCTAGCATTTCCCGTCTCTTCCAGTTTACTTTGCACAACTTCGCCAAGGAAACTCCTGAACATTTTTTTTTCTTTAGAAAGGAAATATTACATCATGACTCCTAATGTAGAGCAACGTTTGAATTGCAATAGTTAGGAATATATCGCAGTATTACAAGAATATTTCATATGCATTATTTGTAAAAAAATAAAGTGTTATTCTATTATTTTGCGGTGGTATTAGAATATTCTTCCGCATTATTTGATTTGGGGTTGAAGTGTTATTGGAATATTTCTTCGTGTTGCTTGACTTGGAGCTGTGTTATTCCAATAACATAATGAAAATTGAAATAACACGGGGAATATGTCGAATAACACATCTCCAAATCAAGTAACGCAGCTGAATATTCTTATAAAACTGCAAAATAATCGAATAACATCATATAATACTCGAATAACAATTCATTTTTTACAAATAATGCAGATGAAATATTCCTGTAACACAGCGGGATATTCCTAACTATTACAATTCGAACGTAGCTCTACGTTCGGAGTCCTAACGATTATAAAAATACCATGATTTAGTTGGTAAATAAATTTTATAAAAAAGGAATTAAAAATTGTAAATAATAAATTAATTAATAGTTTTATAAAAAAAATGAATTAAAATTTGACTTTTTCCGTGTAATTTGGAAGATTATGATTTAATTACAAAAAAAAAAAAGAAAAGACGATACGTTAAATTTATAGCTTTTCAAAAAACTAATATTATATAAAGCTGACCTTCGCCGGCCGCGACGTTCGCATAGAGATCAACGACGTTGGGACAGCTATCGTAACACTTTGGCGAGCAAAGCCGCCGCTTGAACCGGCGGTCGACCAAATAATCCGACGAGATTCCGACGGTGACCCGCTCTAGACCGCACGCTTCCACACACTCATCCGTCTCGATCCAGCCCTCCACGCCGGTCCCCGCCACGCCTGAATTACGGCAGGAATACTCATTGAACCCGCTTCGCACGTGCTTCTCAAGCACGCAACGGAAACCGGATGAAGAAACCGCGAACGCACACGTGCTGCGATCCAGCTGCTCACACGTGAACTCTCCTGTTAATCAATGGAAGACAATAGGGCTGTGAAATTCACTTCAAAATTGGTTCGAATTTCAGCTCAGGTCTAACTAGACAAGTCAAGTTAAGAGTTAAAATTTTAGATTGAATTTTTTTTCAAGACGAGTTGAACTCTACTCAAAATCAGATTTTTAAAGGTCCTGGTGATGTTAAAGCTATAAATTTAACAAATTTAGCCCAAAAACTATTTAATCACTTGAAATTTGATTCAAATTTTGGCTCGGATCGATAACGGATCTAAATAAACGAGCCGAGCTATGAGCGGAAGCTTTCTGTCGAGTTTTCTTATAGCTGATTTGGAGCCAACTCGAGTTGGCTCGAAATCAGACCGCGAACAGCCCAAGAAGCTGCATAAGAAGCAGAAGCACTAATCAATATTTCTAATACTATAACTGTCAATTAATGCATTAATACCAAGCACGCTGGAGAAGAAGAGAACGGAGACGAGGAGGGAGAAGAAGGCTTTGGAGATTGTGGAGGCCATTGTCGTCGTGCCTGAGAGCTTGGGATTGAGAAATGAGAGAAGAAAGTATGGAACAAGAGCACTGCTGGTTTTCCGGAGTTGTGAATGGGGATTGGGAGGTATTTATAAGGAAGATGGAGAGATTGGTTTATTTGTATTAGGCTTCCGGGTAACTAAACAAGTGATAAATTCCAAAATGGCAAGACAAAGTTTGGCAGCACTTGAAGGCATCTATGTTTGTAATTTTTTGTTTCTTATGGAAGACTTGTTCAAACTAATTACCTTGAACTCGTTCTTTTCAGCAATGAATGTCACGAGAAAATACTACGTCTTCATGTGTGGATGATGGTGTAGATTAAATTAAAGTTATTGAACGCACGACATGATGAGATTCACACTGTCGTCCACACATCGGACCATAATGTTTTTTCGTAGAAAAGCTCTTATGTAGGTGACTATAAAGTCATTATAACATAATAATTTTGTAAGTTATTATATATGGATATTATAAACTTTTTGAAAAAAATATAATAACGGTTTTATTATTTTTTTCATATTATACAATTATTTCTTGTCACAAAAATATAACAAATATAGCTAGAAAATAATTATCAGATAATAATGAGAAAATTACAAAAATTTGCCTCGAAGAAATGCTCAACATGAAGTAATTACATATATGAAAACATTTGTTATGAAAAATAATGTGATTGATTAAAATTAACTATTTTTTATAAGAAAATTGTTTCAATATTTTTTAGCAATTTGAATGTAATTTTGTTCCAATTCTAACATTTTTATTCTGCTTAAAAAGGGGATTCCAAGGTTCTTTAATTACGAAGATCAAATTGAAAGTCAAAATAACTTTAGAGGGGCATGTGCCTAGAATAATCCAAATTGACATGATCTTGGTCCTCATAATCGAAAAAAATTTGCGTGCGATAGACGTACTCAGCGCTGCGTGCGATGTTGAGGTATACCGAGGGTACAAAGGGGTTACATCCACGGTATAAGCCATTGTAACTCCTTGTAAACTTCCTGTAACTTACGTGTAACCTCTTAATATATGATAACAGAAGCGTGAAACTTATTTTATGGTACAGATATGTTACAGAAAGTTACAGGGAGGTTACAAGGGGTTGTACCGCGGATGTAACCTCCTTGTATCCTCGGTATAACCTCAATATCGCACGCAACTTTTTTCCCTCATAATCACCATGTGTTGAGTTAAAAAAATAACTATTTGAAACAATTGAATTAAAGTAATATAATTTTATAATTGTTAATATTTCTATTAAAGTTATATATGAATCCTGCAAGCTAAAATTTTTAAATGAATCAAAGTAAAACTAATGGTCTAGTAAACTTGATGCGTGATAGGAAATTCATGGCAGTAGAGTAGCAGATTATCGTCTTAGCGTGGTATGAAGATTCAACGCAGACACAGAAAAAATAAAGGAACTAATAATGACACCAGAAGTTTTTATGTGAAAAATCCACAAAGTGAAAAACCACAGTATTTGACCCAGGTGAAGAAATATAAATGTATATACAAACTTAAGCTCCTCTTAAGCTTTTTTATTTTTTATTTTTCCAAATTTTAGGTTAGAAGTTGAGATTAAAAAAATATTCTGAAAAGAAAACTTCAGATATTCGTTTAACCCACACTCACTACGGCCATGAATTTTTCCAGCTTCTACTACATATAGTGTGTTTATAATAATAGGTTTTTTTTTTTCTTTTTTTAATGTCTGTAATACTAATTTAATTTTATATATTATTTATTTAAAAAATTAGGGATATTTACATGCATACCAGCCAATTCCTATGTATTTACATATCTAACACCTCAATTTTACTTTTTAATATCACAGCTAGGGGTGTAAACGAACCGAACATNCGAACACAAACTCCTTGACGAACCGAACACGAACTGTTCGCGAACAACGAGCTTTTTTGACAGCCCTATTCACACCGCCGTCCACACATCGGACCATAATACATTTTCGTAGAGTAGTTTTTATGTAGGTGACTATAAAGTTATTATAACAGAATAATTTTGTAAGTTATTTTATATGGATATTATAAACTTTTTAAAAAAATATAATAAAGGTTTTATTATTTTTTTCATATTATCCAATTATTTCTTGTCACAAAAATATAACAAATATAGCTAGAAAATAATTATCAGATAATAATGAGAAAATTACAAAAATTTGCCTCGAAGAAATGCTCAACATGAAGTAATTACATATATGAAAACATTTGTTATGAAAAATAATGTGATTGATTAAAATTAACTATTTTTTATAAGAAAATTGTTTTCATATTTTTTAGCAATTTAAATGTGATTTTGTTCCAATTCTAACATTTTTATTCTGCTTAAAACGGGGATTCTAAGGTTCTTTAATTACGAAGATCAAACTGAAAGTCAAAATGACTTTAGAGGGTCATGTGTCTAGAATAATCCAAATTGACATGATCATGATCCTCATAATCGGAAAAAATTTACGTGCGATAGACGTACTCAGCGCTGCATGCGATATTGAGGTATACTGAGGGTACAAGGGGGTTACATCCACGGTATAAGCCATTGTAACTCCTTGTAAACTTCCTGTACCTTACGTGTAATCTCTTAATATATGATAACAAAAGCGTCAAAACTTATTTTATGGTACAGATAGGTTACAGAAAGTTACAGGGAGGTTACAAGGGGTTGTACCGCGGATGTAACCCCCTTGTACTCTCGGTATAACCTCAATATCGTACGCAACTTTTTTCCCTCATAATCACCATGTGTTGAGTTAAAAAAAATGACTATTTGAAACAATTGAATTAAAGTAATATAATTTTATAATTGTTAATATTTCTATTAAAGTAATATATGTATCCTGCAAGCTAAATTTTTTAAATGAATCAAAGTAAAACTAATGATCTAGTAAACTTGATGCGTGATAGGAAATTCATGGCAGTAGAGTAGCAGATTAGCATCTTAGTGTGGTATGAAAATTCAACGCAGACACAAAAAAAAGAAAGAAACTAATAATGACACCAGAAGTTTTTATGTGAAAAATCCACAAAGTAAAAAACCACAGTATTTGACCCAGGTGAAGAAATATAAATGTATATACAAACTTAAGCTTCTCTTAAGCTTTTTAATTTTTATTTTTCCAAATTTTGGGTAAGAAGTTGAGGTTAAAAAAATATTCTGAAAAGAAAACTTCAGATATTCGTTTAACTCACACTCAATACGGCCATGAATTTTTCCAGCTTCTACTACAAATAGTGTGTTTATAATAATAGGTTTTTTTCTTTTTTTTTTAATGTATGTAATACTAATTTAATTATATATATTATTTATTTAAAAAATTAGGGATATTTACATGCATACCAGCCAATTCCTATGTATTACATATCTAACCCCTCAATTTTACTTTTTAATATCACAGCATAGATATCACTATTTTTTAAAAGTTGAATACACCACTTTCACTATTTTGAAATAGTTAAATATACATTTTTCATGCATAGAAAAGAGAGCATATACGCAAAAATTGAAGTTTAGGTATTAATTGTGAAAATACATAAAAATTGAATGGTATGTATGTAAATAGGGCTGTCGAAAAGGCTCTTTGTTCGTGAACTGCTTGTGTTCGGCTCGTTAAGAAGCTCATGTTTGACTCGTTCGCTAAGTTAACGAGACGAACACGGACAAAAATTTGTTTGTTCGTTCGTGTTCAGCTCGTTTTGGCTCAAAATACTACTCATCAATTATATATCTATATATTGATGAATATTATTTCTTAAAAAATTTAGTTGACTACAAGACTATAAAAAATTATAATCAATTAAAAGTATTAATTAAAGAAATAGAATAAAAATTATTAAATTAGATTCAAATGATGTTTTAATATAAACAATAATTTTTAAATCTTGTCTCAATCCTTGACATCTTATGACTACGTGATTAGAGTTGTCAAAACNTATAATCAATTAAAAGTATTAATTAAGAAAATAGAATAAAAATTATTAAATTAGATTCAAATGTTGTTTTAAATAAATAGTAATTTTTAAATCTTGTCCCAGCCCTTAACTTCTTATGGTTGTTTGATGCTCGTGTTCCGCTCATTTGTGTAGCGGGCCGAACACAAACATGAACACACTTTTTGATATTAAATATGTACATGAGTCGAACTAGCTAANTTCGGCTTGCTAAGCAAACGAGCCGAACACGAACACACTTTTTGAGCTTGAAATATAAACGAGCCGATGTAAATCGTCAAAAAAATTATCTTATCTTAATATATATAAAAAACTAAAATAATTCCGGATCTCATTAACGGCNTTGAACACAAACTCATTGACGAACCGAACACGAACTGTTCGCGAACAACGAACTTTTTTGACAGCCCTAATCACAGCATAGATATCACTATTTTGTAAAAGTTAAATACATTACTTTCACTATTTTGTAAAAGTTTAATATACATTTTTCATGCATAGAAAAGAGAGCATATAAGCAAAAATTGAAGTTTAGGTATTAATTATGAAAATACATAGAAATTGAATGGTATGTATGTAAATATGGCTGTCAAAAAGGCTGAGCTGCTCGTGTTCGGCTCGTTCAGAAGTTCATTTTTGGCTCGTTTGTTAAGTTAAACAGCTGAACACGAACAATTTTTTTTTTTCGTGTTCAGCTCGTTTTGGCTCAAAATACTACTCATCAATTATATATCTATATATTGATGAATATTATTTTTAAAAAAATTTAGTTAACTACAAGACTATAAAAAATTATAATCAATTAAGAGTATTAATTAAGAAAATAGAATAAAAATTATTGAATTAGATTCAAATGATGTTTTAATATAAACAATAATTTTTAAAATTTGCCCCAATCTTTAACATCTTATGGCTACATGATTAGAGTTGTCAAAACGACTCTTTGTTCGTGGACGGCTCGTGTTCGGCTCGCTAAGCAAACAAGCCAAACACGAACACACTNCTCGTTAAGCAAACAAGCCAAACACGAACACACTTTTTGAGCTCGAAACATAAACGAGCCGATGTAAATCGTCAAAAAAAATTATCTTATCTTAATTTATATATAAAACTAAAATAATTCCGGATCTCATTAACGGTNAAATGTAAAATTTTAAGTTTGGTTGGCCAATCCGTTATATTCATAGTTTTGAGTAATTGGTATGTAAGAATTCCAAATAGTATGTTTGATTATGAAAAATGGAAAATTACAAACATACCGCATAATTTATATGTATTTACATACCTACTAACATCTAAATTTTCATATTTACATGCATAAATGTGGTTATGAAAAATGGAAACTTACATACATACCGCATAATTTATATGTATTTACATACCTACTAACATCTAAATTTTCATATTTACATGCATAATTGTGACACTCAAATTTTTAATATCACATAAAAAATTAGCACGATTACTAAGTTTTTGAAAGTAAAATGAACTTTTTTTATCTTAGCTAGGGTTGTGACACAAAAGTGTTATAAATATAAATATCAAAGTTTAAGTGTTAACTTTGAAAATATGTAAGAATTATGTGATATTTATGTAAATTCTGATATAGTTCCAATACTTGGCGAACCGGCCATGGAGTGGTTCATGTCAATGCTACGATGGCCAATTGGCCATTCCTAGTCCAATGCGTTATTGCTTGTGTTGATGCTTTCTTTATCCGACTTTTTTCATTGTTTCACTTACTTTCCGGCAGCTTTGTAGCATTTGGCAGTGTTTAGGAAAAAAATATATCATTATATTATTAAATATTAAAAACAGGAATAAATTTCATTACAATATATATATTTATTACCAAAATTTTGGCCAAAATTTTGGCACCATAGAAAATAGACAAATTTTTTATAAAATAATAATTTAGTGGTTGTTTGGGGCGGCTGTTTTACTTCAGTGTGGCCTGAGACCGCAGTTTGGATTGTTTAGATTATGTGGTCGCGAGGGCGATTTGATAAATCCAATTGAAACCGCGGCCAGTGTTCTTTCGATTTTATTTTACGTGGCTGCGCTATTGTATTTTTACCACAACTGCCCCTCTTGTTCCTCTGCGGCTCCCTCGATGTGACTATTGCTCTAATTTCTCTTCTCTCGACCCTCTTGGTTCCGTTGCTCCGGAGGCTAGCCGTTGTTTTTGGTTGCCTCTTGTTTGTTGCGGGTGGTTGTCCCGATAACCCTTACATTCTTCTCCCTCTCCTCACTTTTTTTCTGCTCAATTTGGTGGTTTTGTGCACTTTGTGCTCCGTGCCTTTGTTCACTTTCTTCGATTGGTGGTTATTGTGTTGATCCTTCTATTCTCCCTTTCATGCCTCTTCCCTGGCTCGGTTTGATGGTTGTGCTCATTATGCGCTTTGTGTGGTAGTCCCTCTTCTACCTCTACCATCTGTTCTGCTAATCTTTGTCTTCTCTATTATGTGACTTTATGATTCTACAAATGTTAGTTCTCAGTTTGATTGTTGGTTTCCTCTCCCCTGATTTCTCTCTTTGCTCGATTTGGTCGTTTTAAGTTTGATATGCTCGGTTGATTATTTTGATGTCTCATGTTGCATCCATCGTGGATTGGGTTTATGATTTTGATATGCTCGATTGTGATAAATATCAATCTTGCATATCATGAATGATTTTGATTCTTAATGTTGCATACTTAAAGATCGATTGTGATATTCTTGTTTGATGATTTTGTTTTATGTTACATCCATGATGCTCGGTTTGATGTTTTATACTTTATGTTGCATCCATGTTTAAGCTTGCTCGGTTATGTGGCTTTACACTTTATGATGCTCGGTTCGAATCATACAAATTTATTATACAACAGTTGTGATACGCTTGGTGATGGTAGTGTTTGTATTTTAACATTCAAAACACACATGGTGGTGTGATGGTTGTAGATGTGCAGGTGTGTGTAGGTGTTTGTCCGAATCTTAGATGAGTAGTTTAGTATTGTTGGTGTATTTGTGTGTGTGTGTGTGTGTGGGGGGGGGGGGGGGGGGGGGGGGG
>JXCR01114957.1:21207-64131 GCA_002079205.1 Phalaenopsis hybrid cultivar | reverse complement strand
GGGGGGGGGGGAGGGTGGAGGTGGAGGTGGTGTGATGTGTGGATGTGTGGTGTGTATTACATGTTGGTTCTTAATATTTTGTATGACATGGGCAGGTGAGTAGTAAATGGTGTGTGGATGTGTGTAATCTGTGGTGTATAGATGTGTATGTGTGGTGGATGTGTTTGTTTGTGGGTGAGGTGGTGGTGGAAGGTGTGTGGTTGTTGGTGATGTTGGATGTGTTTGTTTGTGGGTGAGGTGGTGGTGGAAGGTGTGTGGTTGTTGGTGATGTTGGATGTGTTTGTTTGTGGGTTTAGGTGATGGTGGATGTGCTTGTGTGTGGAAATGTGTTCCTGATGATTTGTGACCTTTTTTTTTTGTTGCTCTCAAGGTTTATGTTAATTTTTTTTTCATCCTAGTATCAAAATGGTTAAGAACAAAGAGGCTTGTTCATATGTGATGTGGGATAATGATACAAAGATAATAGTTTGTGATCTTTGCCTCAATGAGGTCGATCTAAGAAATATATCGATCACATATTTCAACAAGGAAGACTGTAAAAATATTGTTAGAAAATTCAAGGAAAGTACAGGTAGAGAGTGTGATAGAATTCAGTTAAAAAATAAGTGAGACCAGCTAAAAAAAGGATTGGAAAATCTAGAAGGAGTTGAAGCGAGGACCAACAGGCTTGGGGCGGAATCCGATAACACAAATAATTTATGCTTCCGAGGAGTGGCAAACAGAAAAACCAATAGTGAGCATTTTTGAAATGTCCCATGTTTTTGTCAATTTTAAAATTATTTTCAAATCCAACATGTTATGTGAATTTGTAGGTGGTTTCTACTGTTAAAAAATTTTAAATGCAGCAGAATCGATCCTAAGATGGAGGAGAAGTTGGATAGTATGTTTGAAGGTGTCAAGGTAAAACACAAAAATTCATGAGCCTCAAGTGAGGTAAGGTTTGGAGGAATCCTCATAAATCGGTAGCTGATCAAATAAGTGATTTTAATGAAGGCCCCAACCTGAACTTCTATGAAGTTGAGTCCATTAGCCGGTCAAATCGTCCCCGAGTTGAAAAAGAAAAAAAAGGAGCTTCTTTACTTAGAGCTAAATCTCACAGTTGTGGCTTCATGCACCAATGACCCTGACCCATCACAAGCAACCTTTTTTTAACAGGTTATGTGAATCTAAGAGGCAACTCCATAAATTCATAAGGACATGACGCTATATTTGTTCCCTATGAAGTTGCTTGAAGATTCAACCTTGAGAGAGTTTTTCATGAGGATGACCGTTGATCGTAAGGTGGCTTACCTACATAATTTTCATGGGAGCAATGACGTTTAAAGGACACTTTTTTATTTGATTCTTGTAAGACATTTCATATTTGTTAATTGATTATTTATTTTGGATATCTTTATTTGCTTATGATTTTTCATGCTGCTTTGGACATGTCACTTGAAAGTTTTTCATTTCTCATTATGTTTCCATTTACTTTGATAATGTTATTTGCTTTATTTTCTTATATTGGTTTTATTCATAATCTTATATGCTTATAGCTAATTCATTAATAATTATGTGTTTGTCACTTCAATACCGAAATAGATGGATGCAACTAAAGAAATGTGCATAAGGAAAGTTGCTGCACAGAAATCATTAACTCATGACTCATCCAAAAAAATTTCACTAGAGATTTTAGCAATAATCCTCTACATATTATCACATAAAGAATCAATGTGAGGAGCTATGAAGAGATTTCAACACTCTTCTGAAAAGAATTGCAGATATTTCTCAGTAAGGTTTAATGCACTTGTTAGTTTTTCTTCACAATTCATCAAGCCTTCGAAATGTCCTCCATAGAGATTTCGCATGATGTGCGGTATATGTCTACTTTAAGGTAATTTCTCATATTATTACATTCAATTTTCATATGAATATTATAATTATGTAACCCTTTGTTGTCTTTCTAAAATTGTATTCGAGCAATCGATGAAACATACATTAATGCATGTGTTCAAAACAATAAGAAAATCACATTCATCGGTTGTTGTGGGTCCTTGATGCAGAATGTCATGGTGGTATGCAACTTTAACATGTGTTTCACTCTTGTCATGACGGGTTTAGAGGGCAGTGCACATGATGAACAAATTTTTAAATCTATCCCACGGAACAACAAATACAACTTTTCTCATTCACCCAAAGGCTTTCTTGAAACTTAGGTACTCTTCTAATTCTTTTTTTTCATCAATAATTATTGAATTCACATCAGGTAAATAATATTTGGTTGATGTTGGGTATCCATTGCAGTGAGGGTTCTCAAGTCATATCCTGATACGAGATACCACATACTTGACTTTGAGCTAGCTAACAATGTCAGGCGGGGCAGAAAAGAAATGTTCAAGAAAAGGCATTCCTCCTTACTCAATATTATTGAGGGCACTTTAGTATTTGGAAGAAAAATTGGGTTATACTTCATGATATGTCATATTACTCATTTCTCAAACAGGTGAAGATTGTGATTGTTACGGTGACTCTCCACAATTATATTCTACGGTATCCTTCCTACAATTACATCGACTTCCATAAGGTATACGAGGAGCATGTGCATGTCTCTGTCGAGGCATATTAGTACCATCTTGGACAATCTTTGTCATAGGCCGAAAAATGATGTTCCTGAGACTGCACTCAAGATGGGGATGGTGCAAGAGAGATGATAGAATTGAGGGAAAGCATTACAAATGTGATAGTTAGAGGGCGATTAGAGCTAATGCTAGTTTTTATTTCCATTAATTGTAATGGTTATGTAAGATATTCACTATTTATTATATCAATATTTTATACAATTCATGTTTGTTTCTGTTTCTTATAAATTTGATAATTATTGTTGATATTTTATGTAAGTTGTATTGTGTTTTTTCTTTCTGCATTTTTTTCATTATGTGGGTTTTAGAGGTCTATGATGAGACGTTTGACTTTATGAATTCTTTTGGATAGCTTGTATGTAGCTATTGATTAGTATCACATGTGAAAGCCCAATAAAGGCAACTAAGTTCGTCTTTTTTTTCGGCACTACGATTTTTAAGGTTTTTCTGGATGATTTTTTTGGTGATATGCATATGTGACACACTTGAGTTTGGTATTACGTGAGTTGAAGGCAAACAAGATCTTTTTCTTATATGATTTGTTGTCTTCTTGTAGTGATAGATACATTAGTTTATATACTAAGTTATTTGAGGTCTCACAGCTACATAAGACTTTAATTCGTTACTTATGTTATCAATTTTTACTTGTAATATGTCTAAGGGTATGTTTTTTTAATCCTTCAGAAAGGATGAACTCGAGGATTTCTGGTACCTCCGGATGATTGCACTGCTACTGTAGACTTCAATGTTTCCTGGTCACTTCACATCAACCACATAGCTATAGGGGACATTTTTACAGGAGCCCAAGAAGATTCTCAGAAAACTTTGACTATTTTCAGTAAGCAAATAGGTTGAAGGATTCCACCATCGAGAGTGATCGGACATGGAGAATATCCCTTGAGGATGGCTAAACTTGTGGCATGCTCCTTCTACATTTTAAAAATAATATTATCATATTATTAATTATTTTTTAGTAGTATTTTTCTTAATTTTGATAGTCATGTTACTCACTGTTAAGTGAGGTGTCTATCTTTATTTTATAATGTTGTGCACTGGATATTTGTTTTTAAAGTATACAAAATACTAGTATGAACAGTTCTGTTGCAAACAATATTACTTTATAGGGGCACAATGGTCATTTGTCTGGAAATAGTTGCAGTATAGCTCTTTTCAAACTACCAAAAACAAACATACAACAAACTTATGTGCAACATCTTCTACGCAACAACTTATTATTAAATTGCAACTGCTCCCAAACAGACCTTAAATGGTTGAATAAAAGTTCAAACTCATAATCTCAACATAGAAATAGAGAATGAACCACCAAGTCAAAAAACAATATTTAAAACATTTAAGCAACCATAACCATTAATTAGCATAGCTTGTATTTACTTTTAAGCAAATTAAGGGTGTGTTTCGGGGCAGTGGTGCGGTGCAGTGTCGTGTCGCGGTTTTTTCTATTTGATAAAACTACATTTTGTTTGAAAGCCGCAGCTGAAAGTTGTGTTTTCTCACCCGACTGGCTAACTGCGGTGGCTGCTAGAAAGCTATAGCCTGAATTTAAAAAAAAAATGTTAATAGCCACCACAGTTTTTTAAATAGTTATTTTATTTTTTCAGCTTCACATTTGTTTCTTCAAACAGTTGCAGCTACTCCAAACAGAGCCTAAGCGTGGCGTTTTCCTAACTTCACGAAGTGAAAATGCACTTTGACATGTCCGTTTATCATGTCGAATGTGCGTTTAATTTACATGCACCTTCATTTTGGTGCCGCAGTCACTAATCCTTGGCCTACAATTTCTCACTCATGAAATGACGAATCAACTCCTTAAATGCAACAACCAAACTTCAAGTTTATATCACTTACATCTTTGTGAAGTTATCATTAGCTTGGTCAGAGGTGATTTGCGTTACGGTTATGCTAATTGATTCATCGTTTAATTTACTGCTTAGTAAAACTAAAATAATATTGAAGTGTTGCTCTTTTCTCTATTTTTAATTTCATATATGTCACTATATAAAAATATTAGTTCGTAGAAAATATGATGGAGACTGAAATAATTTGGCTTATTTCTTGTAATTTTAGCAAATCTATTGCTATATAGAAGAAGTAAATGTAGGCAAGATGAGGTCCAACCGAATTAGATATAAGTGCATAATCATGTTATTAGTATAGGTATAGCCAAAATGAGGTCCAAAATGAGGTCCAACCGAATTCAAGATGGAGATCGGGACGATGCACTAAGCCAGATCCCCAAGTTCTTTCCCTAAACCATTCAAGAGATGATTGACAAGCTACTAAGTACAGGCCACCAGACGAATATTATCCTCTCATATATCAAGCTTAAGTTGCTCATTCGTTGAAGCGGCCAAATACATTATATGGCCTTTGATCTACTTAACCAAAGAAAGCCTAATAGCTTCGAGGCCAAATTGGCTTAGTGACGAATTTAACCCAGGAGCTGAATAGGTGGGTGAGGAAGTGACCTGACAAATGTGTGAAAAACATAATACAAAATAGGACACTGCTAGAGATAATATTAATTATATATGAACTTCTGATGAAGACAAAAAGGATAAGCCAAAGATCCCCATAAAGTTATGTGTAATGGTTATATATTTATTATATGAGAAAATTCTCTTTAAAATAGAGTGAAATTTTATGTAATAAGGGATGAATATTTAAGCCCTAAACATTGTATCAATGTTTATTTCTGTGTGAACAAGGGACTCGTCTCTCTTAAGCTTGTTCTTTCCCAGATTCATGTTGAAATGAACCTTTTTTTTTTTATTTAGTCATCATTTCTTATTGGGACAGTCGTGTCTATTTTGAGTAGGGCTGAAGTTAGCCCATTATTATTTAATATTTTTAGTTTCATATTGGGTTAGATTCTTGTTTAGGTGTGATGTGTGCTAGAGAGTTTGCGGCGGTAGAGTGATGAATCATCGTCTTAGCATTGTGCGAGAATCCAACACATACTCATGTAATAAAGTGACATGTAGAAATAACAGAAGTTTTTACAATGGAAAAAACTAGTAAGAAAAAAAAAACATGGTGTCTAGCCTGAAATGATTCGCCATGAGTTGGTGATTACACGTATAGACCCTTGTATCATAGGCGAGAAATAATTACAAAGTTTCTTGAGTTACAACAGTAGTATACAAAAGAGCTCATTGCCCCACGTTATGGAGCGATCGCATCGGGGAGTAATTGTTGAAGCTCCGGTATACCGAGTCTCAAGGCATGACAAGAATCTCGAGACATATTTTTGAGCAAAAAATATTTTAAATTCTATTAAAAATCATCAAAAATTTTGATTTCGATATCGACATCACAGGAGCGTGAAAAATATCCTTCGAAAAGTATGACAACAACACGAAAAGTCTATTTTGAAAAGCACACATCAACCTGAATCTAGATCATGTTAAATTTTTTTGTCTTTTAAGTGGGTTGAATTAGTGTATATCGAATAATTTTTGGGTTAGACATGTTCACAACCCACAAACCAAAATTGAAACCCATATCGAAAGATGAATTACTTGTTTGAAGGGGAACAAATGAAGGGTATCATACTCTGATTCTTTATTTATTTATTTAATGTTAGAGACACTTGAAGGTTTAATAGTTTAGGTTGCAATAGAAAGAATTATATTTGAGAGAAAGTGAATCTTTTAACAGGATTTATTTATTTATTTTAGATTATTTTTCTTCTAAGGGCTTATTTTATAACTTGTAAATAAAGAATAATTTTTTACAAAGTCATGTTTTTAATTAATTTCACCTATTAATTTTGCAAAAAAAAAAAAAAAAACATTATAAGATTTATAGTGCTCTAAGAAAATTGTGAATATCAACAATGTTCAATGAAATGGTAGAATTAAAAACTTTATTATTTTATAAAAAAAAAATGTTTGACTTCAACTAGCTATAATTTTTAATTAGTTAATGGGTGTACTTGTGTTTCAAACACAATGATTATGGGTATGTTTGGGGTAGCTGCAACTGTGTTTGAAGAAGCAGTTGTAAAGAATTTGTAGAAGAAGCCACTGCTGAAGAAGCCGAGGTGGCCATCAAATTTTTTTTTTTTTCAAGTCAGATCTAGCTTTTTGGCAACCACAACATTTAGTCAAGTCAGGTTGCAAGACATAACTTTCTACCCCAACTTCCTAAGAAAACAAAAAAAATAAAAAATTATTTCTCCAAACGCCTGGGTGGTCCATCTTCTTCGTGGACCGCACTGCACTGTCACCACTCCCCCAAATACACCTTCTATCTTCTTTAAGAGTGATTTTAATCTCTTTTTCCTTTCCTTTGTCTCAAGCTTAGTTGGATCAAGTCAAAGGCACAAGGGCTATTTGGGATCATTTTTTATTTATATTTAAAACAAAAAAAATAAAATTTATTTGGTAAGTTAATATATAAAATATTATCTTTGAAATATAAAAACCATCTAAATTTTACTTTGAGTGTTTTGAATGATATATTATTTTAAAAATATTAAAAACCCAATGGTATATATGTGAATCTTACTTGTTTTTAAAAATAAAACAAAAAAGCATAAGAAAGGCACATTAATTAATTAAAAAAAAGCATAAAAAAAGAAATTATTCCCAAACAAGCCCTTAGTCTCTTATGTGTTACATTTTCTTAACTTTTCATATGTGATTATTTGTGGTACATCATTTTCTATACAAAGAATGTTTTTTGCTCCAAGTCTTTCAACAATTCTATCATACAAAAATGAAATTTTAAAATGAATGGTCATGAAGTTTAGGATAAAATGAATTTGGGGTCTTCTAAAGAAATTTATGAGGGCATTCAATGATATTTGTTATAATCCTTGAATTATAAAGTTAACAAATGAGATGATGATAATATATGGATAATAATAGAAAAGCATTATATATAAAGATTTAGATGAGACATTATATTTTCTAGCTCTTAGAAAGGTAGAAGTCATTCCATTGGGAGCATGGATTCTCATAGGAATGAATCACACACATTATAATTCCTTGCATGAGATCTAAATCTTAAATTTAAAATACACTAACCAAACTTCTAAATGAGGGTTCAAAAAAGGGATTGTACAAATTTGATTCAATTTAAGTGAGTTTATGTAGATTTGGCTCATATGTGTTTATTTAAGTCAGTATTGCATCTAAAATAAATTTGACTCAATCAAGGATCACATGATGAATGAATTGGTTTGATTGGCTACAAATGGGCGCACAGGAATTATTAAGCCAATTTGGTTGCATATGAATTAAATTTCTTCCAATTAGGTTCATGGTTATCCAAATAGATCCATAACCTAAGATACATTAGGTCCACTTGAGCCAAAAGTTAGTTTCTTTGGTTGGGGCATGATTCAAAAGACCAGTCTGCCAATTTTAATTAAATTTAGAATTGATTTGCGTGAGATTTGACTCTAAATCACATCAATGGTTTAAACTAAGTTAATAGCTCAGCTTGTTCGATTGGATTTATGATTTCTCGAAGAGAGTTCTTTATATTCCTAAGAATACTTAGGAGCTATTAAAACTTAATTCTTAAAGAAGAATTTGAATTTGTAGCAAATGTCTATTATTAGAGCTTTTAGTCAAAAGGGGTTGTTGACTAAGAGCTTAGGTGCTTTTAAATGGGTCCAAAATATATCCTAAAATAAATAGTTTAAATTCAAACCAAATAGAATGAAATTGAATTAATTTTAAAGAGATTCAATTGACTTCACCATTAGGAGCATTAGATTGTGTTGAAATTTATCCCAATTGTTCTTGGACTTATTAAAAGGCATTAGAAATCAAATCCTTAGAGAAGGGTATATTCTATAAGGGTAGGCTCAATATGATAACCTAAGGTTGGCTTGATCAAATATGAATGACTAAGCCTCCTATACTCAAGAGAGAGAGTCTAAGAAAGGGTCTAGAGTCCCTGTGTACGATTTAAAGTATTGGACTCAATCTTTGAATATTTAGGTCTAGATTACTATCCTATAGGGCGCTTAAGAGTTGATTTAAACCTAATTGAGCTTGAATCAAATTGAAACATCCCTAATTTCTTCATAAACTTGCTTGCATCACTAACTGAATTGAATGAGCTAGAGCTCAATTAGAGCTCATTTGAAGCCAAACGAAGGAAGACATGGCTTGACTTAACGATTTACTATGGTCACTAGGGGTCACTTAAAAGAACTTCTATGTCTATCGTTTAACACTGAGAATAAGACTAATTTTATCGTCCTCATTAAATTGAGGTCAATCTAATTTTATATTTATATCACTTTAATGTTTACAATCTCGTTTGGCTTAATAATGCAAGTACTAAGTGAGGCATTAGTTAGCAATTTTGTTTTGTTAATTGCTTCGTCCTTTACTTCACTGTTGAAGTCTGCTTCTTTTCAGTAATGATTTTTTACTTCTTGTGCATATAATATTAGAAGAATTAAGGACGGAGTGGTGAATTGTTCTAGAGAAAATATGATTGGTACACATAAAAACCAAATGTATGTGAGACATATGGAATAATGGAATGAAAGCTAAGATATTTAGGAAGACTTGTTATATATTAGTACTAAATTATAATAATATTAGCATGTTATAAAATGTCTTGAAAAGCATAGTTTGTGTATCGCTTTTGAACCCTTCTCTTCGTTTTTGTTCCAACCGTATTATGTTGATGTGGTTATTATTCATATAATAATGATGTAGTTGNATTTAATTATATATATTATTTATTTAAAAAATTAGGGATATTTACATGCATACCAGCCAATTCCTATGTATTCACATATCTAACACCTCAATTTTACTTTTTAATATCACAGCATAGGTATCACTATTTTGTAAAAGTTAAATACACCACTTTCACTATTTTGAAAAAGTTAAATATACAATTTTCATGCATAGAAAAGAGAGCATGTACGTAAAAATTGAAGTTTAGGCATTAATTATGAAAATACATAGAAATTGAATGCTATGTATGTAAATAGGGCCGTAAAAAAGGCTTGTTGTTCGCAAACTGCTCGTGTTCGGCTCGTTCAGAAGCTCATTTTTTGCTCGTTCGCTAAGTTAAACAGCTGAACACGAACAATTTTTTTTTCGTGTTCAGCTCGTTTTAGCTCAAAATACTACTCATCAATTATATATTTACATATTGATGAATATTATTTTTTAAAAAATTTAGTTAACTACAAGACTATAAAGAATTATAATCAATTAAGNAAAGTAAAATGAACTTTTTTATCTTAGCTAGGGTTGTGACACAAAAGTGTTATAAATATAAATATCAAAGTTTAAGTGTTAACTTTGAAAATATGTAAGAATTATGTGATATTTATGTAAATTCTCATATAGTTCCAATACTTGGCGAACCGGCCATGGAGTGGTTCATGTCAATGCTACGATGGCCAATTGGCCATTCCTAGTCCAATGCGTTATTGCTTGTGTTGATGCTTTCTTTATCCGACTTTTTTCATTATTTCACTTACTTTCCGGCAGCTTTGTAGCATTTGGCAGTGTTTAGGAATAAAATATATCATTATATTATTAAATATTAAAAAGAGGAATAAATTTCATTACAAAATATATATAATTATTACAAAATTTTGGCACGATAGAAAATGGACAAAATTTTTATAAAATAATAATTTAGTGGTCGTTTGGGGCGGCAGTTTTACTTCAGTGTGGCCTGGGACCGCGGTTTGGACTGTTTAGATTCTGTGGTCACAGAGGCGATCCGATAAATCCAACTGAAACTGCGGCCCGCGTTCTTTCGATTTTATTTTACGCGGCTGGTCTTTTGTGTTTTTTCCGCAACGGCCCTCTTGTTCCTCTGCGGCTCTCTCAATACGACTATTGCCCTAATTTCTCTTCTCTCGACCCTCTTGGTTCCGTGGCTTTTGAGGCTAGGGGTGGGTTCTTTCTGGTTGCCTTTTGTTGGTTGCGGGTGGTTGTTTCGGTGAACCTTACATTCTTCTCCCTCTCCTCTCTTTTTTTCTGCTCTATTTGGTGGTTTTGTGCACTTTGTGCTTCGTACCGTAGTTCCCTTTGTTTGATTGGTGGTTATTGTGTCGACCTTTCTATTCTCTCTTTTCTCGTCCCTTCTTTGGCTCGGTTTGGTGGTTGTGATCATTATGCACTCTGTGTGGTAGTCTCTCTTCTACCTCTCCCCTCTGTTCTACTAATCTTTGTCTTATCTATTAGGTGGCTTTATGATTCTGCAAATGTTAATGTGCGATGGTTCTCAGTTTGGTTGTTGGTTTCATCTCCCCTAATTTCTCTCTTTGCTTGATCTGGTGGTTTTCGGTTTGATATGCTCTGTTGATGATTTTGATGCCTCATGTTGCATCCATGATGGATTTGGTTTATGATTTTGATATGCTCGGTTGTGATAAATATCAATATGGCATATCATGGATGATTTTGATTTTTAATGTTGCATACTTAAAGCTCAGTTGAGATATTCTTAGTTGATGATTTTGTTTTATGTTGCATCCATGATGCTCGGTTTGATTCTTTATACTTTATGTTGCATTCATGTTTAAGCTTTGCTCGGTTAAGTGGCTTTATACTTTATGATGCTCAGTTTGAGTCATACAAATGCATTAGACATCTGTTGTGATACGCTTGATGGTGGTAATGTTTGCATTTCAACATTCAAAACACATGGTGGTGTGATTGTTGTGGATGTGCAGGAGTGTGTAGGTGCTTCCCGAATCTTGGATGAGTTGTTTAGTATTGTTGGTGTTTTCGTGTGTGTGTGTGTGTGTGTGTGTGTGTGTGTGTGTGTGTGTGATTGTGTTGGTGTGTGGTCAGTGGAGGTGGTGGTGGTGTGATGTGCAGATGTGTGGTGTGTATTACATGTTGGCTCTTAATTTTTTGTATGACATGGGCAGGTGTGTGGTAAATGGTGTGCGGATGCGTGATATGTGGTGTATGGATGTGTATGTGTTGGTAGATGTGTTTGTTTTTGGGCGAGGTGGTGGTGGAGGGTGTGTGGTTGTTGGTGATGGTGGATGTGTTTGTGTGCGGGTGTAGGTGATGATAGATGTGTTTTTGTGTGGTACGATAGATGTATTTTTGTGTGGAAAGACATTCTTGATGATTTGTGGTCTTCTTTTTTTGTAGTTCTCGGGGTTTATGTTAATTATTTTTTTCATTCTAGTATCACAATGGTTAAGACCAAAGAGGTTTGTTCATCTGTGATGTGGGATAATGACACAAATATAATAGTTTGCGATCTTTGCCTCAAGGAGGTCGATCTAGAAAATAGACTGATAACATATTTTAACAATGAAGGCTGGAAAAATATTGTTCAAAAATTCAAGGAAAATACAGGCAGAGAGTGTGATAGAATCCAGTTAAAAAAATAAGTGAGATCAGCTAAAGAAGGATTTGAAAATCTAGAAGGAATTGAAGAGAGGTTCAACGGGCTTGGGGTGGAATCCGGTAACACATGTAATTTATGCTTCTGAGGAGTGGCGGGCAGAAAGACCAATAGTGAGCATTTTTGAAATGTCTTCTGTTTTTGTCAATTTTTAAATTGTTTTCAAATCCAACATGTTATGTGAATTTGTAGGTGGTTTCTACTATTAAAAAACTTTAAATGCAGCAGAATCAATCCTAAGATTGAGGAGAAGTTGGATAGTATGTTTGGAGGTGTCAAGGTAAAACGCAAAAATGCATGAGCCCCAAGTGAGGTAAGGTTTGGAGGAATCCTTAGAAATCAGTAGCTGATCAAATAAGTGATTTTATCCAAACTAAACTTCTATGAAGTTGAGTCCATTAGCAGGTCAAATCGTCCTCGAGTTGAAAAAGAAAAAAAAGGAGCTTCTTTACTAAGAGCTAGATCTCACAGTTGGTGGTTTCATGCATCAATGACCCTGACCCATCACAAGCAACTTCTGTTTAACAGGTTATGTGAATCTAAGAGGCAACTCCAGAAATTTATAAGGACATGACGCTATATTTGTTCCCTATGAAGTTGCTTGAAGATTCAGCATGGAGAGAGTTTTTCATGACGATCACCGCTGATCGTAGGGTAGCTTACCTACGTTATTTTTATGGGAGCAATGACGTTTGAAGGACACTTTTTTATTAGATTCTTGTAAGACATTTCATATTTGCTAATTAATTATTTATTTTGGATATCTTTATTTGCTTATGGTTTTTCATGCTGCTTTGGACATGTCACTTGAAAGTTTTTCATTCCTCATTATGTTTCCATTTACTTTGATAATGTTATTTGCTTTATTTTCTTATATTGGTTTTATTCATAACCTTATATGATTATAGCTAATTCATTGATAATTATGTTTTAGTCAGTTCAATACCGAAATACATGGATGCAACTAAAGAAAGGCACATAAGGAAAGTTCCTGCAACAATATGCTTAATATAAGTTTATTATAACTCGTACATATAGCACTTTCCTTGCATGACATCTTTATATATTGGTGACAAATGGGTTGGGAAGTTGCTTGTGGGCCGTGCAATGAAGTTAACAATAAGTTTTACATGCACAACCGGTATTCACTGATTTGTTGAAGAATCTACACAGAAATCATGGACTCATGGCTCATCCCAAAAAATTTCACTAGAGGTTTTAGCAATAATCCTCTACATATTATCACATAAAGAATCAATGTGAGAAGCTATGAAGAGATTTCAACACTCTTCTGAAAAGAATTGCAGATATTTCTCAGTAGGGTTTAATGCACTTGTTAGTTTTTCTTCACAAGTCATCAAGCCTTCAAAATGTCCTCCATAGAGATTTCGCATGATGTGCGGTATATGTCATACTTTAAGGTAATTTCTCATATTTATTACATTCAATGTTCATATGAATATTATAATTATGTTTTGTTACCTTTCTAAAATTGTATTCGAGCAATCGATGGAACACACGTTAATGCACGTGTTCAAAATAATGAAAAAATCACATTCATCGATCGTTGTGGGTCATTGATACAGAATGTCATGGCGGTATACAACTTTAATATGTGCTTCACTCTTGTCATGGCAGGTTTAGAGGGCAGTGCACATGCGGACAAATTTTTAAATCTGTCCCACGGAATAGCAAATACAACTTTTCTCATCCACCCAAAGGTTTTCTTGAAACTTATGTACTCTTCTAATTCTTTTTTCTTCATCAATAATTATTCAATTCACATCAGGTAAATAATATTTGGTTGATATTGGGTATCCATTGCAGCGAGGGTTCTCAAGTCATATCCTGATACGAAATACCACAGTTGACTTTGAGCTAGCTAATAATGTCATGCGGGGCAGAAAAGAGATGATCGAGAAAAGGCATTCCTCCTTACGCAATATTATTGAGGGCACTTTAGTATTTAGAAGAAAAATTGGGTTATACTTCATGATATGTCATATTACTCATTTCTCAAACAGGTGAAGATTGTAATTGTTACGGTGACTCTCCACAATTATATTCTACAGTATCCTTCCTGCAATTACATCGACTTCCATAAGGTAGACGAGAATCATGTGCATATCTCTGTCGAGGCATATTAGTACCATCTTGGACAGTCTTTGTCATAGGCCGAAAAATGATATTCTTGAGACTTGCACTCAAGATTGGGAAGGTGCAAGAGAGATGATAGAGTTGAGGGAAAGGATTACAAATGCGATAATTAGAGGGCGATTAGAGCTAATGCTAGTTTTTATTTCCATTAATTGTAATGGTTGTGTAAGATATTCACTGTTTATTGTATCAATATTTTATACAATTCATGTTTGTTTCTGTTTCTTATAAATTTGATAATTATTGTTGATATTTTATGTAAGTTGTATGTGTTTTTTCTTTCTGCATTTTTTTCATTTTGTGGGTTTTAGAGGTCTATAATGAGACGTTTGACTTTATGGATTCTTCTGGATAGCTTGTATGTAGCTATGGATTAGTATCACATGTGAATGCCTAATGAAGGCAACTAAGTTCCTCTTTTTTTTCGGCGCTATGATTTTTGAGGTTCTTCTGAATGATCTTTTTGGTGATATGCATATGTGACACACATGAGCTTGGTATTACGTGAGTTAAAGGCAAACAAGATCCTTTTTTTATATGATTTGTTGTCTTCTTGTAGTGATAGATTCGTCGGTTTATACACTAAATTCTTTGAGGTTTCACAGCTACATAAGACTTTAATTCGTTACTTATGTTATCAATTTTTACTTGTACTATGTCTAAGGGTATGTTTTTTTAATTCTTCAGAAAGAATGAGCTCGAGGATTTCTTGTACCTCCGGAGGATTACACTGCTACTGTGGACTTCAATGTTTCCTGGTCACTTCACATCAACAACATAGCTATAGATGACAGTTTTACAAGAGCCCAAGAAGATACTCAGAAAACTTTGACTATTTTTAGTAGGCAGATAGGTTGAAGGATTTCACCACCGATAGTGATCGGGCATGGAGAATATCCCTTTAGGATGACTTATTATTAATTTTTTTTTAATAGACTTTTTCTTAATTTTGATAGTCATGCTACTCACTGTTAAGTGAGGTGTCTATCTTTATTTTGTAATGTAATGCACTGGATATTTGTTTTTAAAGTATATAATATACCAGTATAAACAGTTCTGTTGCAAATAATATTACTTTATAGGGGCACAATGATCATTTGTCTGGAAATAGTTGCAGTATAGTTCTTTTCAAACCACCAAAAACAAACATACAACAAACTTATGTGCAACATCTTCTGCGCAGCAGCTTATTATTAAGTTGCAGATGCCCCCAAACAGACCTTAAGTGGTTGAATAAAAGTTTAAACTCATAATCTCAACATAGAAATAGAGTATGAACCACCAAGTCAAAAAACAATATTTAAAACATTTAAGCAACCATAACCATTAATTAGCGTAGCTTGCATTTACTTTTAAGCAAATTAAGGGTGTTTTTGGAGGCAGTGGTGCGGTGCAGTGTCGTGTCGCGGTTTTTTCTATTTGATAAAACTACATTTTGTTTGAAAGCCGCGGCTGAAAGTTGTGTTTTCTCACCCGACTGGCTAACATGGTCTGAATTTTAAAAAAAAGTGTTAATAGCCACCACAGCTTTTTGAACAGTTCTTTATTCTTTGTCAGCTTCACATTTGTTTCTTCAAACAGTTGCAGCTACCCCAAACAGACTTTAAGTATGGTGTTTTCCTAACTTCACGAAGTGAAAATGCACTTTGACATGTCTGTTTATCACGTCAAATGTGTGTTTAATTTACATGCACCTTCATTTTTGTGCCGCGGTCACTAATCCGCGGCCTACAATTTCTCACTCATGAAATGACGAATCAACTCCTTAAATGCAACAACCAAACTTCAAATTTATATCACTTACATCTTTGTGAAGTTATCATTAGCTTGGTCAGAGATGATTTGCGTTACGGTCATGCTAATTGATTTGTCGTTTAATTTACTGCTTAGTAAAACTAAAATAATATTGAACTGTTGCTCTTTTCTATATTCTTAATTTCATATATGTCACTGTATAAAAATATTAGTTCGGAGAAAATATGATGGAGACTGAAATAATTTGGCTTATTTCTTGTAATTTTAGCAAATCTATTGCTATATAGAAGAATTAAATGTAGGCAAGATTTATGGACAAATGGTTATGAAAGAAGAAATTAAATTATAGGTACATTAGATATAAGTGCATATTCATATTATGAGTGTGGGAAATGTATAGCCAAAATGAGGTCCAACCGAATTCAAGAAGGAGATCGGGAGGATGCACTAAGGCAGATCCCCAAGTTCTTTCCCTAAACCATTCAAGATATGATTGACAAGCTACTAAGTACAGGCCACCAGACGAATATATCCTCTCATATATCAAGCTTAAGTTACTATGATAGTTTTACCCAATGATTTTTTTGGTTGACTCGCGCTTTTGCAGTTATCGAATACGCTAGTTACTATGACAGCTTCCCACTATATGCATCTCTGTGGCCGACTAACATTTCTACAACTACCAACTACAACCTATCAGGCCAATTGATGCTATTTTTATCACCAGCTACAACATCTGTGTCCAACTGATGCTATTACAAATTTTTAGTATGACATTTATGACCAACTACTGCTTTTATAACCTAAGCCTAAGACCTATGTCATCAACTGTCATTATTACAATCATTGATTACAACCTCTATGACCTACCAATGGTATTACAACTTTCAACTATAGTTTCTATGGTTAATTGTCAGTATTATATCCGCCTATGGCTTTTGTGGTCAATTGCTACTATTGCAACCACCGAATATAACCTTCATGATCAACCATTTTTGTCGTAGCCCAATTATGACTATGTAATTATCAGTGTTGTAATTCCATTTTCTCCAATTCCTATGATTTTATTTTCTTTTTTCAGTTTTTCCACGTAAAAAATCTTGGTGTTCCTCCAGATACATTTTTATATTTGTGCAACACTAAGAATCACTCTACCGTCACAATTATCTTCCGATCCGACACACAACAATTAATAATATTATTCGGACCTATTTTATATTATAAAAACAAAGATAAATATGTAAAGTGGGATAGTTATATTTTTAGTTTAAATTAAATGCATTCTAATATAAGCTTTTTGTTATATATTTTTTATTTTGTTATGCTTTTTTCTCTTGTAGACTTTATTAGAATTTTCTAACATTAGCTCCCTTGTTTTCCGTTTTTTTTTTTTTTTTAAATTTGTGCCGCCCACAATGCCGGAGAACATATTGCGCCAGTAAAAAGTTGGACGACTAATCAGACACCATATGATATGAATTCATGCGTGAATATGCCATCAGCCACTTAATCACATTTGTCAAGGGCTTGAGTTGATGACTAAAGATTTAAATGAAATGCATGTTAATATGAATGTTTAGATATTAGATATGTAAACACATAAGAATTATGTGGTATATATGTAATTGCCCTTTTTTCTGTGTGTGATATTTATATTGGTTATTACATAAATGCCTACTATTTCGATGGAAATTTTGAAGTCATCAAGCGCCCACCCGAGAGAACGAATCAGCCCATTATTCCGAGTGCATCACGTGCGTTAATATGCGATGGCGTAGGTCAAATTCATGCAGGAAAAAAAAGTCTTGTTTTTTCCTTATAAATAACATTTATAATAGAGAAAAAGAGTAAGAAAACAGGGGTCAGATGAATAGAACAAGCATTTAGCTTCCAAAATAATGATGCCTAAGCCATGGCATGCCACTTGCCAATCCTTCGACGTTTAAATGAATTCTATGATTGTTTTATTTTTTTTTTATAAACGATCATAGTAGGTGATCTTNAGCTCGAAATATAAACGAGCCGAACACAAGCTGAGCTTGGCTCGCTCGTGTTCGGCTCGTTTACACCCCTAGGCGTAGGTCAAATTCATGCAGGAAAAAAAGTCATTTTTTTTCCTTATAAACATTTATAATAGAGAAAAAGGGTAAGAAAACAGGGGTCAGGTGAATAGAACAAGCATTTAGCGTCCAAAATAATGATGCCTAAGCCATGGCATGCCACTTGCCAATCCTTCGACGTTTAAATGTATTCTATGATTGTTTTATTTTTTTTTTTAAACGATCATAATAGGTGATCATATGATAATGACCATTGATTTATTGAAAAATTATTCTCTGATTTCGCATGACATATGGCATGCACGAGCTCTCTGTGTCCTTTGTGGTACCACATCGTGAGGGCATCAATTATACATATTTGTGCGTGTGTGTCCGAGAAAAGTCACCGAGAAACACCTTTGTAGAAGTCGCGCAAGCAGTCATGCACTCATCAGGGCGACCAAGGTGGTCAACCACACTCTNTCTCTGTGTCCTTTGTGGTACCACATCGTGAGGGCATCAATTATACATATTTGTGCGTGTGTGTCCGAGAAACGCCGTTGTAGAAGTCGCACAAGCAGTCATGCACTCATCAGGGCGACCAAGGTGGTCAACCACACTCTTAATAAGAGCCGACCATACTCAGTCGGGCGGCCTCTAAAGGTCGGCCACTTGAATGCAATCGGTCGGCCACCTTGGTAGGCCATCGCTATCAGGGCGGCTACCATGGACAGGCCAACCACCATGGGTAGACCACAAAGAATGCAGTCGACCGGCCACCCTAGCTGACAATCACCAGTCCGCTTGCCACAAAGAAACTTCGGTAAATGTATGTGTGTATATAGATTCATATATGTATATGTATGTATGTATGCATGTATATGTATAGGTATATATACATATATGTATATATGTATGTATGTAAGCAATTTCCGTGAATTGAAATAACATTGGTGAGGACATTGGCGAAGTTATTTTAACTCCTAAATTTTTCATTCAACTGTCAGTCAATGAAAAATATCTATATTACTGCAAGTTATGTGCTAGAGTGATTGATTGAATTAAGTGCAATATCACCAATGACTTTTTATCACAAATAAAGAGAACGATTACTAAGATAGAAAGCTCATTCTTGCAAGTCATGTATCAACCAAAATGATCACAATTTGCAAGTGGCGCACTCAGCTTCTACACAAGCAAGCAAGCAACAATTTACTTACCAGCTTCTCTCTACATGAGATTACTATCCACATGATAAAGTTTGATATTGTTTATTATATTCTATTATAGTTTAGTGGTGAACGCTTGAACCTGACTTATTAAGATTTTTCACTTTGTTTCCAATCAATGTGCTGCGCATTCGAGCACAAATTTGCTTTTATACTTTAGTAATCTATATTTCTAAAGATTAAAATACATTGGCAAGTATCAACTACATATATCTTATATGAGATTTTATATGAGATTATGCATAGATCATATAAAAGCACATAAAGCATGCTCAAAATTTAGGCTTATGTGAGCTAAGCACATTGGTCTTGAGAGTCTTAACCTCTTCCTCTATCAATTGAAACTTGGTTTCACTAAATACATTATTTTTATCCATATTATAAATCATCTTTTGTTGGTTTGCACCCTAAAATTACAATCTCTTGTAAAATTTATAATGCATATTTTGGGAGGTTGTGTAGTTTACGGGATTATGAATTTCTCCCATATACCAGTAAGAAGCAAAAAATTCCTTCTCATTTTCTTACTCTGATTTTCTATTCTAAATCCAAAGAATAAAAGTTTTACTTAGGATTTAAAGGAGGTTTTATTTCATCGATTTTGATTCATCTCTTCTCTTCTAATCTTTCTACTTTTCTCTATAAAAATCCTCTCATTTTTTTATTCAAAGAAATTCAAAAGCCTCAAATCCTCTCAATTTTTTATTCAAATAAATTCACAAGCATCGAAGTTGTTAGCCAGTACTAAGAATTCTTAATATCTAAGAATCTGATTTCAAAGAGGGAATTTATGCTTCTTAGGGGAGAGTAGTGGGTGTTATCACTAAAAGAGGGTGGGAGGGATTGTGCTATGAGAAGAGGGTAAGAGTGATTTTTGTGGTAAGGGTGTTTTATTCTAATTTAAAAGAACATAAAGTTGGGAACATTTTTTTTGAGAGAAAAGTGGGTAGATTTTCATTCTCCTAATAATAATTTCTTTTTACCTCCTTGATATCCCTGATAATTTATACTTTGGATTTGATATTTCTGAGTCCGACCTTTTGGAAATTATTAAACTTCTTACTGATGGGCAACGAGAGTGGAATATGAGAGAAGAAAGGGGAGAAAACTTCTCTGCTAATACTTTGAATGCAAAATTTAGAGCTCGGCATTACTTCATTTTCTTCAAACTTTTGCCTAACATAAATAAGTGTGAGGTCACTAGAGAGAGAGGTATTAAATTATTGTATTCACGTAGAAAAAAATCATTGATGTGGGTTAGCTTATCCACAACTCGATTTGCAATGCTCTTAAAGGAGGATCAACTATAAAATCGAGGCACACAACATTTTTATTTGTTTTATGTGTGAGATCAGATGCAAATATGAGAACTAAGAGGAGCAGCTCTAACCTTTGTGATCGATGATGAAGAAACCAATAGACTAGTATAATAAGACAACTTTTAGAAAGCTTATGAGTTTTGTCTCAATACATCCCAACTCAGCTTGTCTCAGTCTAGTACTTCTTAGCTTTGACCCAAGGCTTTTGCTGCTTTCACTGCCATCCACAAGGGCCTCAAATACTTTCTCGTCATTCAAAAATCATATAGTGTGACCAGTATTAGCTTTATGAGTGATTATATCACTCTAAAATCTAGTATCGATGGCAATTTGAATATCTGACCCGACTCCATGATACCCAACATGAGTTGCTTTGTCGAGAGGGAAGGAACATCAAGCCTAATCCAATATAGTTCCTTATTGCCCCACCTTATGAAACATATCAGGAGGAGGACATAAATTCAAAGAAGAAAGATGAAGGGTAGGAGGAGAGATAGAGAGAGAGAGAGAGAGAGAGAGAGAGAGAGATGGGAGATTCATATTTGATAGTCCTTCATGATTTACTAGGCTTGATTTTATATTGATTATTTTATTTTTACTCTATCCTGATATGGATTGTAACTATAGTTTGTAGTTGTAGATTCGATTTATGATGATGATTGATCCACTTGTTCTTTTTGTAGCAAGTGTTATGTGAGTTTTCTTAATGATGTACTATTTTGTTATATTGCTTGTGTTTACTTTGTATTTATTTTTATTTATCATTTAAACTTGATTTGTTCATTTCCTACTCTATAGAACTTGCATGTATGATGTTATGAATAAGTTTACTTACCAATCAATTTTTATGCATTTACATATCGAACACATACAACTTTAATTCTTTTATGCATGAATATGTGTATTCTACTTTTTTAAATTAAAATGGTGGTAATTTTGATCTCCTATGAAAAAATTGAATGATATAAATAAAAAAATGTAAAATTAAGGTTCGACACATGTAAATATATACAAAATGGGCGGTAGGGGTGTAAACAAGCCGAACACGAGCGAGTCATGCTCAGCTCGTTTTTATTTCGAGCTCAAAAAGTGCGTTCGTGTTCGGCTCGTTTGTTTAACAAGCCGACACATGAGCTGTTCACAAATAAAGAGTCATTTTAACAACCTTAATCATGTAGTTATAAGACAATAAGAGTTTGAGCAAGATTTAAAAAGTATTATTTATATTAAAACAACATTTGAATCTAATTTAATAATTTTTATTCTATTTTCTTAATCAATATTTTAATTGGTTATAAATATTTGTAGCCTTATAGTCAAATAGATTTTCTTAAAATACTACTTAATATATAAAATTGATGAGTAGTATTTCGAGCCAAAACGAGCCGAACATGAACGAACACATCTTAGTTCGTGTTCGGCTCGTTAACTTATCGAACGAAATTAATGAGCTGAACATGAACTTTTAAACGAGTCGAACACGAGCTGTTCTCGAACAACGAACTGTTTTGACAGCGTGTTTGTGAATGTTCCTTTTTTTATTAATTTTTTTTTACCGCAATAATAGTCAACAGAAGCAGTGCCATGTCACCGATCCGCGACTCACAGTGGATCCATCTCCACCGTTGTTTCTACAAATCAAACGGTCAGCACGTCTNTATCATTTAAACTTGATTTGTTCATTTCCTACTCTATAGAACTTGCATGTATGATGTTATGAATAAGTTTACATACCAATCAATTTTTATGCATTTACATATCAAACACATAAACTTTAATTCTTTCATGCATGAACATGTGTATTCTACTTTTTAAATTAAAATGGTGGTAATTTTGATCTTCTATGAAAAAATTGAATGATATAAATAAAAAATGTAAAATTAAGGTCCGACACATGTAAATATATACAAAATGGCCGGTAGGGGTGTAAATGAGCCGAACACGAGCGAGTCATGCTCCGCTCGTTTTTTATTTCGAGCTCAAAAAGTGTGTTCGTGTTTGGCTCATTTGTTTAACAAGCCGAACATGAGCTGTTCATGAACAAAGAGTCATTTTAACAACCTTAATCATGTAGTTATAAGACAATAAGAGTTTGAGCAAGATTTAAAAATTATTATTTATATTAAAACAACATTTGAATCTAGTTTAATAATTTTTACTCTATTTTCTTAATCATTATTTTAATTGGTTATAAATCTTTGTAGCCTTATAGTCAAATAGATTTTCTTAAAATACTACTTAATATATAAAATTAATGGTAGTATTTCGAGCCAAAATGAGCCGAACACGAACGAACACATCTTAGTTCGTGTTCGACTCGTTAACTTATCGAACGAAATTAATGAGCTGAACATGAGCTTTTTAACGAGTCGAATATGAGTTATTCTCGAACAACGAACTGTTTGACAGCCGTATTCGCTGGTGTGTTTGTAAATGTTCATTTTTTTATTAATTTCTTTTTACGGCAATAATAGTCCACAGAAGCCGTGCCATGTCACCGATCCGCGACTCACAGTGGATCCATCTTCACCGTTGTTTCTACAAATCAAACGGTCAGCACGTCCCATCTTATCCCGCCAAAATTAGAGCTCTTGAATTTCCAAGCCATCCGCATCTTTTGATCTCCCTTCATTATAAATTTCCCTCCATCTCCCATCATTCTCTTCAAGCTTTAGGGTTCAGAAGACACCATTCTCCAGTCAGGAAAAAGAGCAAGAAGAAGCAGCGGCGATGTCTGGACGCGGCAAGGGAGGAAAGGGTCTGGGCAAAGGTGGAGCTAAGCGCCATCGCAAGGTTCTCCGCGATAACATCCAAGGCATCACTAAGCCGGCGATCCGCCGCCTTGCTCGCCGTGGCGGCGTTAAACGCATAAGTGGGCTTATTTACGAGGAAACAAGAGGTGTTCTGAAGATATTTCTGGAGAACGTCATTCGCGATGCAGTAACCTATACTGAGCACGCTCGTCGCAAAACTGTCACTGCCATGGATGTTGTCTATTCCCTCAAGCGTCAGGGACGCACTCTCTACGGCTTTGGTGGCTGAGCTCTCTTTTGGGAGCTGTTAGTTGGGTAAGTGAATGGCGGTTGAACTATTAGGGTTTTCTTCTGAATCTATGTTGGATGTAAATTTTCTTCTGTTGTTTTTTTTTTTTTTGGAGTTTTAAATTAAAACTAAGAATTGAATGTTATTAATCTCTGCGACGTCTGATGCTTATATTTTATTGTTTTTTTTTTCTAAATTCATTGCCTTGCCATTTATTTTCTCTGGAGGTACAGCTTTTCAAGCAGATTTTGAGTTAATTTCAAGCTGATTTTGAGTTGGAGTAGATCCGAATAACTTGATTTGAGCCTGTTAGTTTTGATTTGGAGTTGGACAATCCAATTTCATGCTGAGAAATTCTGGCAACTTCCAGGTGTTTAAGATATGATTTGGTCTGTATTGCGAGACACTGCTGTCGGGTAACAAAAATATAAACTTAACCCATGAACCTAAAAACTGCAAGGAACTTTTCATGTAGCTATACAAAAAGGATTAGATAACAAACCAACATTTCCCTGGTGGTACTTTGTTTTCCCCAAACGGTTGACAATTGCTCACGGATAGATACTCACGAGCAGGTCTTCGAAAGTCCTTATTTTAAAATATTTTTGGGCAACCACCAATAAAACTTGTGCCTGTTTTTCTGATCAATACGTAATTTCTCATTGTGCTGGCACTCACAATTCTTTGAGTGGATATTTGAAAATTTTTCTCACCTTGCCCAAAAAAATATACCTTTCGAGCTGACGGTGATGATGATGAAAGACAGTATAATTAAAAGTGCAAAATTCCATCATAGATTTTTTTTTTTAAAAAATACAACATACAGCATGAAATAAAAATACAAATAGTAAATGTATAAGTAAATAAAAAAAAGACGCCAAGTCACTATTTTGGGGCTCAGAATCAGATATTAGAGCGGGTTTGGATCAAGGGCTTCGCCGGCGCGATCTTGCATGTGGATTGGGGCAGGATCAATCGAAGGGATGAGCAGAATTTCAATTGCAGTGAAGATTGCACGTGGCTTTTGCACGGGAGAAAAAAATTGGTTTCGGAGAAGGAAGGCAGGGAACAGATTGTGGTTTTCTATTTGCAAACATATATATTTTTTGTTTATTGTGAACTGGAGAAGACGAAGGTGTGAGATCTGCGAACACTCGTGACAGAAAGTAGACGAAGAGAAGAGGAAACAGAAGGCTTGTGGCTTTGAACAAGAAAACCAAGTAGAAGAGAAACAGTGCAAACCTCTGTGGCAAGTCTTAGACGATTCGTACGGGGAGACGAAGACGGGATTTCTACGGGAACCGAACGAAAGAGAACGATTGAACACAATGCAAAGAATTTTTGGGAGAGGTGATGCGAATGAAAACAGAGCCATTTAGTTGGGGAGGGAATAGCTTTGTTGGTTGGATATATAAACACTAATGGTCTTTAAGGAGCCGAACACGAGCCAAGTTTGGGTTTGCTCAAACTAGACTTGTTTACATCATATGACACAAAGGTGTTGGGGTGCAACTTAGATTTATTTTAAATATAAATAGGATATACAATAAATGCCACCCTAAACTTCTTATTTACAAATGAACGCCCATTTTCCATCCATTTTTCAAATTCTCACTCAAATATCAAAATTCATAATAAAACCCCAACTCTTATTTTTATTTTTATAAAATTTTCAATAGTTTGATTGCACCACACAAAAATACATCGATTTGTAGTAAAAAAAAATCACCTAATAGTTAATTTGTAAATATCAATACTTCAAGTGGGTCTAAAAAATTTATGAAGCATACGAGTGAAATTGCGTAATTTGAATTTTAAAGATTCTCATTCACACGCAACTTTATTTTAGGACCATACAAGCAACAAAACACAGTAAGAGAGATCAAATGATATGTCATCAAGAAATTAATATGATTAAGCGTGAACATTGGGTATTTTGGGTAAAAGATCTTTCAAATTCAAATTCAAGATTGTCCAATGTCTTAATTCCATAAATTTTTATTTTAACTAAGCATCTGTACAATATATGCCTAATGAATTTGAAATTGATCCAGTCCAAGTCCAAATAAGCCTAGATCAAGCACTTGAAGTGCTATCGAAGGCTTTAGTACATTAGTTGAATGTTAACTTATAATTAAATCGAGCGTATCGATGCTAGAAATCCAATGAGCTTAAGATCATTTAAGTTGTAAAAACTTAAAAGTAAAAAATAATAACTCATGATAAATGCATCTAACTAAATTTACTAAAATGCCCATTTCAAAAATTATATATAAACAACTATTCTTTACCTCAAGAGAGAGGAGAATGGAATATTTAATTAACAACTAAAGCATAACTTTCTCATGAGTGTAAAATCGGTGATTTCTACAATTGTAGATTACTTGAGCATTTATTGTAGCTCAACTATAACTGCAGTAGCCAATTAGACTATTGTAGCCATCAAATATGACCCTAGTAGCCAACTATAATTTTACAGCCACTAACTACAATTATTATAGTCACAACTATCTTTATTCAGTTATGTTTATCGTGTTATATCAAAATAGTTTTGATTTCAATATAATTTTGTAATTCTATATTCCCTAATTAAGTGAACTTCTGTGGTTTAAAATTTTCAAAGGATTATTTTGACTGAGCAAGAATGTGCAGCTTTTTTTCCTTTCATGGGGTCGGGGTTTTTATGTAAAAATTTTGATTGTCTCTACAGTTTTTTTTGTGGGCGTGATGGGAAATTATGCTGAGCTAAATGTTAAGATTTTTTGCCAAAAAAAAAAAAAAACCTCCATCAAGTTTTAATGAGTCAATCTTGTTGAGACAAATAAAAAAAATTAAAATTTACAAATATTTAAAATTATTAAAAATCATTAATTATTTTTAATATTTAATAGCACATGTGAATTATAAGTTTAAAATTTCAATATAATCATTTTCTAGTTACTCACAATACCACTTTAAGAGATCCTAAAGACTTGCAGCAGAGACTAAACTCACAGTCAAACTTTATATTAAATCTCTATGTTGCTTTATATTGAAAAATTTCCAAAGTTCTCAATAAAGTTTAAACTATATAATAGCAAAAATTTAATTCTATTCATATTAATGTATAATCTTATCTAAACGATCAATAAAATAAATATGAATAAACTCAGGTAAAATACCAAAATTTATTAAAATATCGGTCTACATCTTACGTCATGTGGTAATTGTCATCATACTAAAGACATTAAAATTGATTCGACATGCCAACACGTTCTGCTGCACCATAAAGTAGCTGATTTTTTGTGATTGTGAGTATTAAAAATTGACCCAACATGACAAAAAGATCTGCCGGGATCTGAATTGCAAGTCAAGCTCTAATTCGGACCCAGATTGTCATTTTGGGAAGCCACCGAATCCGACAGAATTAACACCCCTACTTTCTACCACGTACAACCTAAGTTGTTGCTCAACGCCAATGGCCAACCACCTTCATGCAAGTGTATCCCTCCTCCTTCATTCACTGCACACGGCCCAGAGTACCTTTCCCTTCCCGATTGATGCAACAATCCCCGTTAATTTGCTCCTCGCCAGCTTTCCCTTCCCCAGTTCTCAGAACTCTTCAAACANTACCACTTTAAGAGATCCTAAAGACTTGCAGCAGAGACTAAACTCACAGTCAAACTTTATATTAAATCTCTACGTTGCTTTATATTGAATAATTTCCAAAGTTCTCAATAAATTTTAAACTAAATAATAGCAAATAATTTAATTATATTTATATTAATGTATAATCTTATCTAAACGATCAACTAAATAAATATGAATAAACTCAGATAAAATACTAAAATTTATTAAAATATGGGTTTACATCTTATGTCATGTGGTAACTGTCATCATACTAAAGATGTTAAAATTGATCCGATATGCCAACACGCTGTGCTACTGTGCTGCACCATAGAGTAGCTTAAATTCTACTAGTAAAAATTGATCAACATGTCAACTAGATTTGCTCGGATCTGATTAGCAAGTCGAGCTCTAATCCGGATGTTAATTTCCACTGATTTACTATTCCAGATTGTCATTTTCGGAAGCCACCGAATCCGACAGAATTAACACCCCTACTTTCAGAAAATATTTTGCGTACATAAGATGTACGCAGCTCTACGTACATCAGGGGTTATTCAGGGGATACAATGGAGTTATATCTGGGTTATACCCCATTGTAACCTCCGATATAATCCGAATATAACTCCCCTGTACCCCTAAATTAACCTCTAATATAAGCAGCGATGCGTACATATGTGTACGCAAATATTTCTCCCAACTTTCTACCACGTACAACCTAAGTTGTTGCTCAACGCCAATGTCCAACCACCTTCATGCAAGTGTATCCCTCCTCCTTCATTCACTGCACCCGCCCCACGGTACCTTTCCCTTCCCGATTGATGCAACGTTCCCCGTTAATTTGCTCCTCGCCAGCTTTCCCTTCCCAGTTCTCAGAACTCTTCAAACCCTAGCATCTAGTCCATCTTCCATTCCCTCACAACATGATGGAAATCAAGTTTTCTTCCTCCCCCCACTTCACTCCAAGATTCCCTCTCCGGTTCAGGTCCGATCGCCCGACCCCTCCGGTGCTCCGGAATCTCTGCCCACGCATAATCTCCAACAAAACCTCGGACTCATCAACCCCCTTTCTTCCGCTTTGCCTCCAATCGATCCCTGATTGGGCCGATGACATCCAGGAGCGCGGTNCATGACGGAAATCAAGTTTTCTTCCTCCCCCCACTTCACTCCAAGATTCCCTCTCAGGTTCAGGTCCGATCGACCGACCCCTCCGGTGCTCCGGAATCTCTACCCACGCATAATCTCCAACAAAACCTCGGACTCATCAACCCCCTTTCCAACGCTTTGCCTCCGATCGATCCCTGATTGGGCCGATGCCATCCAGGAGCGCGGTGAGANTTTACAAATATTTAAATCTATTAAAAAATCATTAATTATTTTTAATATTTAATAGCACATGTGAATTATAAGTTTAAAGTTTCAATATAATCATTTTCAAGTTACACACAATACCACTTTAAAAGATCCTAAAGACTTGCAGCAGAGACTAAAGTCACAGTCAAACTTTATATTAAATCTCTATGTTGCTTTATATTGAATAATTTCCAAAGTTCTCAATAAAGTTTAAACTATATAATAGCAAATAATTTAATTCTATTTATATCAATGTATAATCTTATCTATATGTTCAATTAAATAAATATGAATAAACTCAGGTAAAATACCGAAATTTATTAAAATATCGGTCAACATCTTAAGTCATGTGGTAACTGTCATTATACTAAAAATGTTAAAATTGATTCGACACGTCAACACGTTATGCTGCACCACAGAGTAGCTGATAATCTAAGAGTATTAAAAATTGACTCTACATGTCAACAAGATTTGCTTGGATGTGATTAGCAAGTTAAGCTCTAATTCTGGAAAAAAATATTACATCAGTACTACACACGTAGAAGTAACGTGCGCAGTCAATGAAATCACGTCACGACACTCCGCGCAACATGGAAAAAAAAACAGAGCAGTAACACGAGGAATATTCCCTCATGTGTATTCATGTGTTATTGCGTGTTATTCATGTGTTATTGTGTGTTATTGATGTGTTATTATGTTATTATAACATCAAAAACATTCTCAGGACACAATAATACATGAATAACACACAATAACACATTAATAACACAGAGAATATTCCCAACAGAGAAAAAAACGTCGCAGTAACACGTGAGAATATTTTCCCCCGTGTTATTCATGTGTTATTGTGTGTTATTTATGTGTTATTGATGTATTATTGTGTTATTATAACACCAGGAATATTCTCAGAACACAATAACACATGAATAACGCGGGGGGAGAATATTTCCCGTGTTACTATGCCGTTTTTTTCTCTGTCGCGCGAGATGTCGTGACGTGATTTAATTGGATAAATAAATTACTCTACGTGCATGATAATATGATGTAATACTTTTCCCTAATTCTGAAGTTAATTTCCAGAGGTTTATTATTCCAGATTGTCATTTTCGGAAGCCACCGAATCCGACAGAATTAGCACCCCTACTTTCTACCACGTACAAGCTAAGTTGTTGCTCAACGCCAATGGCCAACCACCTTCATGCAAGTGTAACCCTCCTCCTTCATTCACTGCACACGGCCCAGAGTACCTTTCCCTTCCCGATTGATGCAACATTCCCCGTTAATTTGCTCCTCGCCAGCTTTTCCTTCCAGTTCTCAGAACTCTTCAAACCCTAACCCCTAGTCCCTCATAACATGACGGAAATCAAGTTTTCTTCCTCCCCCCACTTCACTCCAAGATTCCCTCTCAGGTTCAGGTCCGATCGCCCGACCCCTCGGGGAGCGGTGCTCCGGAATCTCTACCCACGCATAATCTCCAACAAAACCTCGGACTCATCAACCCCCTTTCTTACGCTTTGCCTCCGGTCGATCCCTGATTGGGCCGATGCCATCCAGGAGCGCGGTGAGCGGAAGCAGCGGCCCCTCTACACCCCCGAGGACTGGCGTGCCCATCGGAGCTCACTCCGTCACATAAGGCACCTGCTCTCTAGCTTATCTTCTCGCGTCATCCTCTCCCTCGTCCCGCCCGTCTCTGTTTTCACCTCCTTTGCCGCGGTTTTGACGGTTTACAACTCCGCGGTGGCCCTTCGGTGGCTGCCGGAATTCTTCCCGCTACTGCATGCGTCGTCGCTGCCCTATCAGCTCACGGCGTCTGCGTTGGCGTTGCTTTTGGTATTCAGAACGGAGGCGTCGTACTCCAGGTTTGTGGAGGGCAGGAAGGTGTGGATGAGCATTATCGCTGATGCCAGCGAGATGGCGGGGATTGTGATATCTAGTATGGGTAGGGCTAGAAGTGGCGCAGAGGAAGTGGGGATTAAGAGGGCACTCTTGAATTACATAATGGCATTCCCAGTTGCTCTTAAGGTCGGTATATTTTGAACTACCCTTTCACTCTTGCTAATTATTTCGCAATTTATTATACACTGGATTGCTTCTGCTTCATAAGTTTCCTTAATTTATTTTCTTTTGGATTCGAGTTTCATCATACTTTATCATCATGCCATATGAATTGGGATTTGCTTTATGAATCCTCCATAAATCACTGTTGAATGGCACATAATTTGTTAATTTGGTCCTGTTGATTACTTCTGAGTTTGATTTCTGAGAAACTTGTTCTAAAGCTTATGATGATATACATTTTCAAAATTATTCAGCAATAGCATTCATTTTATTTCCAAAACAAATTTTCATTTATATTTTTAGAACAAATGGAATCATATAAATAATTTTAATTACGCTTTTTCTGGGGCAAATCCCTCAGAGCAGGAAGAGAAGATAAGAGGGAAGAACTAATAAGTCTTGTTTTAGTTCAAGCTTCAAAATTATAGAAAATGTATCCCCTATCCTAACCAGTAGAATACTCATACTTCCACTATCAAGTACAAACTAAATGAAAAAAGCATGATTAGCTAAGAAAACTAAATAGAGCTTAAATACAATTAAGCCACTATTAAGGACTACTAATAACTACTAAATAATAAATTTAAAATTTAGGAAAGCAAATGCATTAGATACATTTCTCTGCAACGGAGACTAGCTGAGCTAGATGATTGGATCGAGAAGAGATTACCTTCGACCGTGAGAGTTGTGGGGAAGACAAAAATGAAGATCTTAATCCGTTCCACAGGGTAAGTCACAACGACGAAGAGTATCGTCGTTTTGGTATCCAATATCAAAAGAGTCCTAAAGAAGAGGCTTCTTATGAAGGTCAACAAGATTTTGGCATCAAGATGGGCCTTCAAAAATTTGAAGAAGGCATGGATCCCGATGAATTTATCAATTGGCTGAAATCCGTTGAACAGATTTTCGAATATAAAGATGTACCAAAAGACAAACAGGTCAAGCTGGCTGCTATTAAGCTCAAGAAGAGCGCTTCTTTATGGTGGGAAAATGTGCAGAGGCAGAGGAAGAGGGAAGGTAGTTAAAAGATCACTTGACTCCCACCTCACTATCGCCAATATATGTTTCTAAATCTCCATAACTATTGAAGTTAATGCAAAAAAAGTACCTTCCACCTCACTATTGCCAATATATGTTTCTAAATCTCCATAACTTGCAACATAGAGATCTTTTAGTTGAGGAGATTACAACTCAATTTGACTACTTACAACTGAAATGTGAAATGACGGAGTCAGAGGAACACATATGATAGCCAGATTTCTTGGGGGTCTGAAACCTGCGATCAACAATGTGATACAGTTACAACCACATTGGACGCTAGGGGTTGTCTAGACATTAGCTTTGAAGGTGGAAAGACAACAAAAGCAGAGTCGACAACAATCATCTTTCAAGCAACAACCTTCAAACAGACTGTTACCTACAATTACGACAACTGACAGGGATCTCTCAGGAGACACAGGCAAGCCCAAACAGAGGAATGACACTACAGATCATAATGTGAAGTAACAGGAGAAGGTCAACACTTCTAGCACGGTGCTGGCCAGGAAGTGCTACCGATGCCATGTCTACGACCACATTGCCTTTAGTTGCCCCACAAACAGGACAGTCACACTCATAGATTAAGGCACGTAGAAGAAATCGACAATGAAGAGAAAGCCGAGGAACAAGGTGGGGAGTATCAACTTCCCCCAGATGAAGGATAGGTGCTCATGATTCGACGAATCCTACAAATTGAGGACATGAGGGATTCGCAGTGGTTTCGTCATAATATGTTCTACACCAATTTCCCAGTAAACGAAAATGTATGCAGTCTCATCATCGATGGAAGCAACAAGAACGTGGCGTCGACACAGATGGTAAAAAAATTAGGACTCGCAACTCAGAGACATTCCCAGTCATATTCACTGACGTGACTGAAGAAGAAGAATCGGGGCAGCGTTGATCAAAGTTGCTTGGTAGAATTTTCGATCGGATGCCAGCTGCAAGACCAGATGCGATGTGACATGGTTCCTATGGATGTCTGCCACCTTTTGTTGGGACAAACTTGGCAATATGAACGAAGGACTCAACACGACGGATATAAAAACACGTATTCTTTCACCAAGGAAGGAAAACACATCACTCTCCTTCATTTGACAGAGTTTGAGATCATAAGATCCCTTTTTAAGCAGAACAGTCTCAGTAGAACCAATTTTAATGATGACATTAGACGAGAGCACCCAGACACCCGCCCTAATACCGAACAAATATAGCTGAGATTATGTTAGGACAACGCTGTACTAACAACACCACCACCATGCGAGAAGGTTCAAATTGCTCTAATTGCACGCTCGTTTGAACTGATCATGCGGTACATCAGTATAGGCATGGTCAACAACTCCAGGAGGACAGATCGATATAGACATCAATTCGCAAGCTGGGGATGAACCTCAAATACCTCGGGAGATAGTGCAGTCACTAGTAGGATCCAAGGTGGCTGACAATGAAACAGAAGCTCGACCAATGAAGTCGAAGCTCCATCAACCTCAAGAGATTGAAGCATGCGCTTGGATTAGAGTCTGAAATCAGGCGCAAAACAGTGCCTCAGACGGGGGGGGGGGGGCTTTAAANGGGGGGGGGGGGGCTTTAAAATAGCAGGGTCTAACCCTCGTGAAACCGTGCGAAGCAAAGTAGGGATCTGCGGCTTCATGAAGGCGGGAGAACCCACAATAGGGGGGAAATTGCGAATTCTCTTGATTCATCTAGGCTATTCGCACCAGATTTTTTCTAGAAAGTGATTTATGGATTCTTCTTGCCTTCTCACGTATCCCTTTTGTGTAGAAGTTTCTCGTGAGACTATAAATTGCCATTCTTATGGATGTGAGTCAAATTAAAGTTGTAGCTTTAGATCTACTAGTGAAAACTCTTTTTCCTTTGTGGGTTGTATCCGAAGAGGTGGTGATACTCCCGCTGTATCTCCTCATCGGTGGTGATTATATCTTCCTCTCTTATCCTCCCCAACCCATCTCTTTCACTGCCCTTAGCCGCCTACCACACAATCGCTGCCGACCACCCACTATACTTCCCACTTGCTGTCCCTTCAGTTCCACACATTCCCTTTGCTACCACCCGTCTCCTGTAGTTGACGTCACCCCTTCCAATATTCCCCATCTCTCTGGCCGACCTCCATCACCCATTAAGATACATTTAGAAGTGTTATTGGTGTCGTTTTATGTTTTGTGTTGTTATTTCCATTCAAGTTATGATGTAATCTTATTATAATGTTAATGAAAGATTGTTCTTGGTGTTTCTACTGTTTCCCCTACTAGTTTTAATATCATTTGATATTAAAGCTTATCCAACTCTTGTCATATACTAGGGTTCCCCGACATCCACCCTTGCCCAATCCACCCCCATCAATTCTCAACTCTATTTATGCCACTGCGGAGAGATGCGCCAGGCTCTACTTGGGAAGAGATCCAACGTGAAATTTGTCATCTGAAACAGAGACTAGCCAAGCTAGATGACGAGAACCAGAAAAAGATTACTTTCGATTGTGATCAAGAGATTTGTGAGAAAGATAGAAACGAAGATCTTAATCTGTTCCACAGGGAAGGTCACAACGATGAAAAATATCGGCCGCACCGTTTTGATATCCAATATGAAAGTAGGCTGCTAGAAGAGGCTTCTTATGGAGGTCAACTGGATATTGACATCAAGATGAACCATCCATAATTTGAAGGAGACATGGATCCCAATGAGTTTATCGACTGACTGCAATATGTTGAACGTATTTTCAAATATAAAGATGTACCAGAAGACAAACAGGTCTAATTAGCTATTATTAAGCTGAAGAAGAGCACTTCCCTATGACGGGGAAATGTGTAGTAAAAGAGGGAGAGGGAAGACAGAGAAAATATTACTAGGCGGAAAAAGATGAAGATGGTAATGCAGAGAAAGTACCTCTCACCCCTCTATCTCCTGATATATTTCTGAAGTTCCATAACTTACAACAAATAGATCTTTCAGTTGAAGAGTTCGCAAGCCAATTCAACCACTTGCAACTGATATGTAAATTGACGAAGCCAGAGAAACATATGATAGTCGGATATCGCGGGCGTCTGAAACCCGCTATCGCAATGTGTCACAGTTATAGCCATATTGGACGTTAGGGGATGTATAGACATTAGCCTTGAAGGTGGAAAGACAACAAAAACAAATTTAGCAACAATCATCTTCCAAGCAACAATATTCAGGCAGGCTGTCACCTAAAATTACTACAGCAGGCAGGGATGCCTTAGGAGAGACAGACAAGCCTGGATAACGGAATGACACTACGTATCATAGCCTAATGAAACAGGAGAAGGGCAACTCCTCCCTCACGGTCCCATCTAGAAAGCGCTACTGATGTCACAACCATGACTACATTGCCTCTAGCTGTCCCACGAGCAGGGTAGTCACACTCATAGATCAAGACACTGTAGAAGAAATTAGTGATGAAGAGAAAGCTGAGGAACAACTGAGGAACAAAGTGAGGTGTATCAGCTTCCCCCAAATGAAGGAGGACACTTGTGATTCGACGAATCCTACAAACCTAGGACACGAGAGATTAGCTTTTCCATCACCAAAATATATTCTACACCCGTTGCAAAATAAATGGAAAGGTATGTAGTCTCATCATTGACAATGGAAGTAACAAGAATGTGGCGTCGACATAGATGGTAAAGAAATTAGGACTCACAACTAAGAAGCATTCCCAACCATATTCGCTGGCGTGACTAAAGAAAGAGAATCAGATCAGCATTAACCGAAGATGCTTGGTAAAATCTTTGATTGAAAGCCAGCGACAAGACTAGCTGTGGTCTCTTTGGATGCCTGTTACTTTTTGTTTGGACGACCTTGGCAATATGACTAAAGGACTTATCACAACGGATATAAAAACACATATTCTTTCACCAAGGATGGGAAGCACATCACCCTCCTTCCTTCGACAGAGTCCGAGGTCGCATGATCCCTTTTAGGAAGAACAACGTCAGTAGAACTAGTTTTAGTAATGACACCAGGCAAGAGGATCGAGACACCCGCCCTCGATACTAGACAAATACATCCGAGATTATGCCAGGACAATGCCGTTCTGAAAACACCACCGCCGTGCGAGAAGGGCCATATTATTCTCACTACACATTCGTTTGAATCGATCATGAGGTACTTTTCGAAGGTTCATCAATATAGGCGTGGTCTACAACCCCAGGAGTACAGATCGATATGGATATTTACTAGCAAGCTGGGAAAGAACCTCAAATACCTCAGGTGATAGTGCAGTTACCAATGGAATCTAGGATGGCTAAAAACGATATGGAAGCTTCAACTTCCCCAGGAGACTGATGCCGACATTTGGATTAGCGCTTAAAGTCAGGCATAGAATAGCACCCCAGAGGAGGGTGCTTCGAAACGACGGGGTTGAAGCCCTACAAAACCGTGCTAAGCTGAGCAGGGACCCGCGACTTTGTAAAGGTGGAAGAACCGCGACAGGGAGGGAAATTGGGAATTCTCGCATCCAGCTAGGATATTCGCATCAATTTTTTTTTGGAAAGTGATTTTTGGATTCTTCTTAGCTTCCCACCTATCCCTTTTATGTAGAAGTTTCTCCTGAGCCTATAAATTGCTGTCCTTGTGTATTGAGAGTCAGATTAGATCTGTGTTTGAGTTTAGAAATTTCCCCTTTGTAGGCTGCATCCGAGGAGATGGTGGTGCTCCAGTTGTATTCCGTCTGCGGTGGTGATTGTATCTTTCCCTTTTATCATTCCCAATCTCTCTTTCACTCCCCTTAGTCGACTACTACTTTAAGCTTCTCCTAACCATTATTCGATCATAGCCAATCACTCACAATCCTTCCCACTTGTTGTCCCTTCAGTTCCACACATTCCTTTCGATACCACCCCCCTCCTGTGGCTGCCATCACCCATTCTAATCATCCTCATTCCTTAGTCGACCTCCACCACCCATTAGCATATATTGTTGGCGTCGTTTCATATTTTATGATGTTATTTTCGTTTAAATCATGATGTAATCTTATTTTAATGTTAATGAAAGATTGTTCTTGGTGTTTCCCCTATTAGTTCCAACATGATAACTACTTTTTATTAGAGGATATACTTGCCCTTCTTCGTAAGGGGAGTTAATTCTTGTTGTTTGTAGTATTTTTATAATTATTTCGTAAGATTGCCAATCATACCTTAGTTCTTCAATTATAATTGTTATGTTGCATTTTTATATGCTTCTTTTATCGCTTATAATGAAGTAACCAACTGCCTAAGTTTATTGATGCAGAATTCCTACATATTTGAGTAATCCTGTAATTAAAATGATTTCATTTTCTTACACTTTAATTTTATAAAATTGCATGAGAATTCATTTCTTATCACAAGCCAGTGTAAAGTAGACACTTCTTACATATTACACATGAGAAACTTTTGGATATACTTGTGTGTGATAGTGTGTACATTAGTGGAACCATTTTGGATATTGGCTAGTTGGGCCGATGCACCCACAGAGTAACAGTTCTATAGGAAATTGTCTGGCATCCTTAGGTTGTTATGTGACATTCTCAATTTCAGGGTGTCTATTAAAACCGACTACATAAATATAAATAAAAAAATCAGCTTGTTGTTAGTTATGTTTGATTTCAAGCTAGCTTGAATTGATATTGAATCAAGCTCAATCTGACTCTAACTCAGAACGTGCCGACTCAAATTTGAATTATTTGAATCTGTTCTAGCTCGAAATCTGCTTGGCCCGGCTCGTAATGAGCTTGATCTGGCTCGAAATCGAAACAAAATGGCTGAAATTGAGTTATTTGGACCGGTTTCGGCTCAAAATAGGCTCGTGGTTCATTATATTTGATTTTATTTAGCATCATATTTAGCATCATATATAATTTTTATAAACAAAAAAAATAATTTGATTCGGTCTCAAGCCAGTTCGAGTCAATTGGTGTATGGATCGAAGTCGGCTCGAAAAAAGTTGGATCCAAAGTTTTGGCTCATAGTATGGTTTGTTTATTTTGATCCCACCTTGATTTGAGATAAAATTCGAATCAATTTTCGAGCAATTAACAATCTTTGAGCTAAATTCAAAGCTCTAGATACCACTGGTCCAACGTCCAAATCATGGAAACAGGAAGGGAATGTAAGACGGAAGAACCAGTAAGTTTTTTTAGTTAAAGCTTTGAAATCACAGAAAAAATTTTCCCCTATCCTAACCAGTGGAATACTTATATTTTCATTACCAAGTAGTGACAAAATGAAAACATAATTAGCTAAGAAAACTAAGTAGTGCTTAAATATAATTAAGCCACTATTAAGGTCTATTAATAACTGCTAAATACTAAACGTAAAACTGAGGAAAGCAACTGCATAATATTCCCAATGAGATTCATTGTAGATTGCACATGTTTTATTTTTAATTTGATAAATAGTGTCACTAAAATTCCTTGGATTCAGATATGATAATTTTCAATTCTATTTATTGCATGGTAAATGATCATCTCTATAAATTTCAAAATAACTTATTTCCTTTTTAAATCTTTTCTACTTTACTAAAATTTAAATGTAAGAAAAAAAATAAAAAGTATGTTAGAAAGGTAAATGCCTTGCCATCTCAAAATAAACTNCTATTGCCAATATATGTTTCTAAATCTCCATAACTTGCAACATAGAGATCTTTTAGTTGAGGAGATTACAACCCAATTTGACCACTTACAACTGAAATGTGAATTGACGGAGTCAGAGGAACACATATGATAGCCAGATTTCTTGGGGGTTTGAAACCTGCCTTCAACAATGTGATACAGTTACAACCACACTGGACGCTAGGAGTTGTCCAAACATTAGCTTTGAATGTGGAAATACAACAAAAGCAGAGTCGACAACAATCATCTTTCAAGCAACAACCTTTAGACAGGCTGTTACCTACAATTACTACAACTGACAGGGATCTCTCAAGAGACACAGGCAAGCCCAAATAGAGGAATGACACTACGGATCATAATGTGAAGAAACAGGAGAAGGGAAACTCTTCTAGCATGGTGCTGGCCAGGAAGTGCTACCGATGCCATGGCTACAACCACATTGCCTCTAATTGCCCCACAAATAGGGCAATCACACTCATAGATTAAGACACATAGAATTAAGCGACGATGAAGAGAAAGCCGAGGAACAGGGTGGGGAGTATCAACTTCCCCCAGATGAAGGATAGGTGCTCATGATTGGACAAATCCTACAAATCGAGGACATGAGAGATTCGCAGTGGTTTCGTCACAATATGTTTTACACCTGTTTCCCAGTAAACGAAAAGGTATCCAGTCTCATCATCGATGATGGAAGCAACAAGAACGTGGCGTCGACACAGATGGTAAAGAAATTAGGACTTTCAACTCAGAGACATTCCCAGTCATATTCACTAACGTGACTGAAGAAGAAGAATCAGGGCAGCATTGGTCGAAGTTGCTTGGTAAAATTTTCGATTGGATGCCAGCTGCAAGACCAGATGCGATACAACATGGTTCCTATGGATGCCTGCCACCTTTTTTTGGGACGAATTTGACAATATGAACGAAAGACTCAACACGACAGATATAAAAACACATATTCTTTCACCAAGAAAGGAAAACACATCACCCTCCTTCATTAGACAGAGTTTGAGATCACAAGATCCCTTTTAAGCAGAACAGTCTCAGTAGAACCAGTTTTAATGATGACACCAGACGAGAGCACCGAGACACCCGCCCTAATACCGAACAAATATAGCCGAGATTATGTTAGGACAACGCTGTACCAGCAACACCACCATGCGAGAAGGTTCAGATTGCTCTAATTGCACGCTCGTTTGAACTGATCTTGCGGTACTTTTGGAAGGTTCATCAGTATAGGCATGGTCAACAACCCCAGAAGGATAGATCGATATAGACATCAATTCGCAAGCTGGGGAAGAACCTCAAATACCTCGGGAGACAGTGCAGTCACTAGTAGGATCCAAGGTGGCGGACAATGAAACAGAAGCTTCGACCAACCTCAAGAGATTGACGCGTGCGCTTGGATTAGAGCCTGAAATCAGACGCAAAACAGTGCCCCAAAGGGGGGGGGGCCTTCAAAACAACAGGGCCTAACCGCTGTGAAACCGTGCAAAGCAAAGTAGGGATCTGCGACTTCGTGAAGGCGGGAGAACCCACAATAAGGAGGAAATTGCGAATTCTCATGATTCATCTAGACTATTCACATTAGATTTTTTCTAGAAAGTGATTTCTGGATTCTTTTTTCCTTCCCACCTATCCCTTTTGTGTATAAGTTTCTTGTGAGTTTATAAATTGCCATCATTGTGGATGTGAGTCAGATTAGAGTTGTGCTTGAGTTTAGCTTCAAATCTCTTATGTGGAGACTCCTTTCCTTTTGTGGGCTGTATCCGAGGAGGTGGTGATGCTCCGGCTGTATCCCCTCATCGGCGGTGATTATATCTTCCCCTTTTATCCTCCCCAACCCATCTCTTTCACTCCCCTTAGCCGTCTACCACACAATCGCTGCCAACCACCCACTATACTTCCCACTTGCTATCCCTTCAGTTCCACACATTCGCTTTGCTACCACCCGTCTCCTGTGGTTGAAGTCACCCCTTCCAATAATCCCCATCTCTCTGGCCGACCTCCATCACCCATTAAGATACATTTAGAAGTGTTATTGGTGTCGTTTCATGTTTTGTGTTGTTATTTCCGTTCGAGTCATGATGTAATCTTATTATAATGTTAATGAAAGATTATTCTTGGTGTTTCTACTGTTTCCACTACTAGTTCTAATATCATTTGGTATTAAAGCTTGTCCAACTCTTGTTCTATACTAGGGTTCCCCGACATCCACCCTTGCCCAATCCACCCCCATCAATTCCCAACTCTATTCATGCCACTGCAGAGAGATGCGTCAGGCTCTACTTGGGAAGAGATCCAACGTGAAATTTGTCATCTGAAATAGAGACTAGCCAAGCTAGATGACGAGAACCAGGAAGAGATTACCTTCGACTGTGATCAAGAAATTTGTGAGAAAGATAGAAACAAAGATCTTAATCCGTTCCACAGGGAAGGTCACAATGATGAAAAATATCGGCCGCACTGTTTTGGTATCCAATATGAAAGTAGGCTGCGAGAAGAGGCTTCTTATGGAGGTCAGCGGGATATTGGCATCGAGATGAACCTTCCATAATTTGAAGGAGAGATGAATCCCAATGAGTTTATCGACTGACTGCAATCTGTTGAACGAATTTTCGAATATAAAGATGTACCAGAAGACAAACAAGTCTAATTAGCTATTATTAAGTTGAAGAAGAGTGCTTCCTTATGGTGGGAAAATGTGTAGTAAAAGAGGAAGAGGGAAAAGAGGAAGAGGGGAGACAGTGAAAAGATTACTAGGTGGAAGAAGATGAAGATGGTAATGCAGAGAAAGTACCTCTCACCCCTCTATCTCCAGATATATTTCTAAAGCTCCATAACTTACAACAAATAGATCTTTCAGTTGAAGAGTTCACAAGCCAATTCAACCACTTGCAACTGATATGCAAATTGACGAAGCCAGAGGAACATATGATAGCCAGATATCGCGGGGGTTTGAAACCCGCCATCGCAATGTGTCACAGTTATAGCCATATTGGACGTTAGGGGATGTCTAGACATTAGCCTTGAAGGTGGAAAGACAACAAAAAAAAATTTAGCAACAATCATCTTCCAAGCAACAATTNTATTCTTCTTTTAATGTTACAGGTACTCATATATATTTAGCTCTGGTGGTGGGCAATAGCTTTCATTTTCATAATTTTCATTGTTGTGAAAATATCTGGAGTCAAAATAAAGTAATTTGTCCACACACTTAACATATCCCTAACATATATTACTATATTCCAAAAGCATAGTCTGAAAAATACTTTTGCATTCTTTTCTTTTCATACCTTAGACCAAAATTTTGCTGTCTTGAATTCATCTGGTGAAATTTAGAAGTTTAATCTTTCTTTATTTTGCAACAAGTGAAAGAATGGTTTTTGATACATTATATTGGGCCTTGCTGAGATTAGAATGCTCAGGTGGATGAGTGGCTTGACAATTAGAGATAAAATGCAAAATGAATGTATACGTGATAGGGTTAGTGTAGCTCCAGTGGCAAACAAGATTAGAGATAATTGTCTTATAATTTTTTGGTCACATTAAACTTTGACCATCTGATGATCCGGTTAGGAGAGTAGATGTTTTAGATTCAACTTATGTTAAGAAAGGTAGAGGTGGACCTAAAAGGACTTGGGCATATTGTATAGAAAATGTTCTCATTCTATTAGAATTAAATGAAAATATGACACTCAATAGGATGCTATGGAGAAAAAGGATTCACCTAGCCAACCGTACTTATTGGGATAAAGGCTTATGGTGGTTGTTGTTGTTGTATATTGAGCCTTGCTGCATGCGTAGTATAATGAACAACCAAAAAACTTATGTGGAACGAAGCAATAATATTTTCAGTTAGTTTTTTTTCAGAGCCTTTCATTCTCATTCAAAGGTTTTTGACATCAATTAGGACTTTCTATTCTAAATTTCTCAGGAGTTGTTTTTATAGTATTTCCTTCACATAGTGAACAACCAAAAAATTTCTGTGGAATGAAGCATTAATATTTCCAGTTAGTTGTTTTCAGAGCTTTTCATTCACGGTCAATTATATTTAGCTTTAGTTACAACTTTTATCCTAAATTTCTGCAGAATTTTTTTGATAGTAGTTTCTTCACAACCGGAAACTTCTTCTTTTACTTTGACCAAATTCAATTCACACAATCTGATGGAGCACTGTAATCTTTCATTTTTTGTACATTTTGATCATGTTTATCGGTATATCTTGAGACTTTTTTGTTCTTGGCCTATTGACATATTATCAAACGACATAAATAGTAGTAAGAATACCTGTCACACCTTGCCTTTTGATAATGAAAGATTCATATGCTTTTTTGATCTGTCTTGTTAGTAGGCACTATTTTCACTATTCATGCTTATAGAATTTACTTCAATGCATATAAATCTTTTTCTAATATTGTAAGCTTTCTTTGTTGGTCTATGGACTATTGGGTTTGGTCTTTTTCAGTAGAAATTATGTTGATATCGATGTGGTGATTGTTGACCTATAAATGTCCTCTTAGGCTTCCGGGTTGAAAAAAACTATGACTATTAGTACACTAACCCAATTTTGCTCTCCTTTGATTCACAGTCATTAACGGTTGGTCTTAAAATAAAAATTTGTTATTTTTTGTGATTTATGCTTGACTGCAAGATGAATTACAAGGATCAAAACTACTTTCATATTTTTACTTA
>JXCR01114950.1:0-13932 GCA_002079205.1 Phalaenopsis hybrid cultivar | reverse complement strand
ACCCCCCTTATTCCAATTGGAGAACCAACACAATAAGAAACAAATAACCCTCCTCAAGAAGAACTGTCGGCCAACAATGGAAGGAGGGGAATCCACCCACAGGAAAAGCCAGACTATGAACTTTACTAGGACGACACCGAATCTGCCTCTGTGGAGGAGAGCAACCAACCGATGCAGACTGAGGCACATAAACAACTAAAGAATGCTTTCTCCCTCATGTCTTTAAAGTTGAACCACTAGAGAAGTTCAAAATGCCGGTTCTAAAAATGTACAAAGAATGATCGGATCCTAACGATCACCTCGCGTCATTCAAACTGTCTATCTGCCTATTGAATATTTTGGATGCCCTCAAGTGCAAGTTATTCTTCACGACACTAAGATTGACCGCTCTAAGGTGGTTCGACAGATTGCCCACGGGGGTAATCACCTGGTTCGCAGAGTTCAGGAAGCTTTTCTTGTACTGGTTTACGAGTGCCTAGAGGCCCAAGAAGAACACTCGATCCTTGTTGCAGCTGAAGCAGGGGGAAATCAAGAGTCTGCAATAGTTTATCGTTTGTTTCCAGAGTGAGAAGCTAGATATCAAGGATCTAAAGACAGGCATGGCTTAGGCCCTGCTAACACAAGGAGTAAGGTTAGAGATATTAAGTTTTGACTATTAACTTGCAGAACCACAGAGCTTAACCAAGTTGTTAGAGATAGCCAACAGATACATCTTCGCAAACGAGAACACTCCCGACCCATTCAAACAAAGACTTCAGAAAAGACCTCCACAAGACAACAGAGGACAGCCCGAACATTGCACACAACCATCAAACTTCCCTCGATATGAGGGTCACCCTGATAACCACTCCACCCAGCACTGAAAAGATCGGAGGTGGTTGAATAAACCTCAGAACCACCAATCATTGTCCTACCGGGATCAACCCTGGTATAACCACAAGGTTCCCCGTGAGACACAACTTCAAGAATCCATGATAAAGATAATAGACACCATCCAAGATAAAAACTTCATCAGGAAGGAGATGCCGATGAGGGCCAGAGCTTTCCTTCGGGATAGTAGGAAGTACTGCAATTACCATAGAGACCACGACATGACATGGATTAATGCAGGCATCTGCGAAGCCTGATCGAGAAACTAATCAATGAAGGAAAGTTAAAGAATTTGTAGCCTCTGAAGCTGCAACATAGAGGTAAACCAAGGCTCCCATGAGAGGAGCGACTGATGGCCTGGTTTGCACTAGCGCCATTAACATTGCAGGGTACACATCTGTAGACTTCGGAAGCAAGCCACCTAGGAAGGCAAGCTAAAAAAGCAGCAAACAAGGGAGCTTTGTGTCACCACCTTCGCTCGGATGCTCAAGAACTATCCACCTATCTGATACAGATCTTCCCCAAAATGAAAATCCATATAGTGATGATATTGTAATAACTTCTATGATAAAACATTATCAAGTAGAGAGTATTTTAATCGGCACATGTAGCTCTGTGAATGTATTGTTTAAATAAGTGTTCGATAAGTTGAGTCTCACCGCTGATCGAATGACCACACCAGCCAGTCCGCTGTATGGATTCTCTGGCGAGAGGACAGAGGCACTGGGAGTGATCAGCCTCCCGATAAGTTGGGGGGAGAATGACACAATTCACCCTTAATGAAGATTTTCTTGTGGTGGATTCGCCTCCAACCTACAAAATTTTCTTTGGCAGACCACTGTTGAACAACTTCATAGCAGTAGTGTCCATTTAACACGTCACTGTGATGTTTCCTAAATACGGAGAAATTGTCATGATCAGGGTGACCTAGAGCAGTCCCGCGTTTGATACTTAAGGGACATAAGCAACATGGAGCACGACCCTCTAGATATCCAGAACGCGAGGAAGGGTGGCCTCATGACGAGCGAAGCCCCTCACAAAGTCCCAATGGTTAGGAGATCAGGGTAAATGTTTTCTGATCAGCTAGGTTTTTTATGCAGGTCACATGGAGCTATTGGTCTAAACCCTTCGAGAGAACCATGACATTTTTGCATGGATGGTCGCTGAGATGCCAGGAGTGCCGATCGATCCTACGTGCCACAGGTTGAAGGTTGATTCATCAATCCGACCCATGAAGCAAAAGATCAGGAACTCAGTCATGACAATAGCAGGACCTATCTGAGAAGAGGTGCGAAAGCTGGAAGAAGTTGGGTACATTCAGAAAGTGTAATACCCCACTTGGGTCTCCAATGTGGTGCTGGTCCAAAAAGCCAACAAAAGTGAAGGATGCACGTAGATTTCACCAACCTAAACTTTACTTATCTGAATGACTCTTAACCCCAACCACAGATCGATGCCCTAGTAAATTCAATTGTTGGCCACTCAGTCTCGAGCTTCCTTGATACATTCTTTGGATTTCATTAGAGCAAGATGCACCCAATCGGCGCTGAGAAAACCACTTTTATTACTTGTGAGGGTGTTTTCTGTTACAATATAATTCCCTTTGGGTTAAAAAATGTCGGTCAAACTTACCATTGGCTCATGGATGTAATATTTGTGAATCAAAAAGGAAGAAATGTTGAGGTATATGTCGATGTGTACTAGTTAAGAGTCAGTGGAGGGACATCACATTGAAAACTTAACAAAAACATTCCTAACACTTATAAAATTTAGCATGAATTGACCCACTAAAATGCACCTTCAGAGCCACGACCAGTAAATTCTTGGGATACCTACTAATACCTAAAGGCATAAAAGCCAATCTAGAGAAGATCCAGGCACTCCTAGACATGCGCCTGCACCCCCTTGAAGAATACCAAAGAAATCCAAAAGCTTATCTGTCAGATCGCAATGTCGAGCAGATTCATCTCCAAGTCAGGTGATAAGTGTGCTCCATTATTTAAAGTACTTAGGAGAGCTAAATGCTTCAAGTGGATGACAGAAACAGTTCCTCGACTCTCCTCCCTTACTTCAAAGTTTAAGTTAAAAAAAGAAGCTCCATCTTTACCTCGGGGACGGCCCCAAGGCCGTCAACTCAGTCTTGGTCAGAGAAAAACATGGGAAGTAGCATCAAGTCTACTACACCACTCGAGTTCTCAGGGGCGTTGAACTCTGGTACCCCATCATGGAGAAACTAACATTTGCCTTGGTCACATTTGCACAGAGGCTCCGACCGTATTTTCAGGTATATCCCATACAGGTTATCACAGACCATCTATTGAAGTCTGTTCTTACCGGGCCAGAGCATTCCGATTGGTTAGTCAAGTCGGTCATGGAACTAAGAAAATTTGATATCTCTTACATCCCCAGACAATAATAAGGCACGGGTGGTGGTGAATTTTCTGGCAGATTTCCATGAGTCGGGAGGGCCAAATGAGGATCTGGCGATCGATGAATTAACCTGCACACTGTTTACCGATGGAGCATCTAGCCAGCCGTGCACTGGACTCAAATTCTTTCTATGCAGCCCCGCAGTGGAAAACATCTATCACTCAATTGAGATAAATTTCTCATTGACTAATGACCAAAGTAAAATATGTTGAGATTTTCGTACCTCTTTTATGTTGTTTTTAATGATATTGCAGTTTAAAGAAATGTATTTTGNCTACAGGACAAAATCTCCAGAAGGCCGCCGACGGCGGGATCGATGGTTATGTGTACTTGTACAATGGATAAGGCCGGATTTTGGAGGGGTGCATAAGCAACTCTTGAGAAAACTCATCCACATCTTTAAAGAGAAGATTTTGGCCGAAAATAAGGGAGTCCTGGAGGATAGATAGGTTCCATTAGTGTGTAGAGAGCTTGCTAGAGCGTGCAACTGTGAGGAATTCTTCTAGAAATTGTAAGAGTGGAGGGAATGTGATAGATTTCTTCCTCATTGCTACATCAAAGAGGAATTCCGTGTGCTGTAAAGAAAGGAAGAGATTCAGAGGAACTTTGAGGAGTGTTCTTGAGGAGAAATTTATAGACAAGTTATTTACTTGTTATAGTTTGTATGACTTTAATTCATATATGAATTTTGAGTTTTGTTGTGTTTTCCCCATGAGATCTGAGTAGTTTTCTCTATCTTTTTCCTTGTCTCGAGATTTGTGAAATGGTGATTTGAATTGGTGAAGCCATGAAAGTGTTTAAGAAATGGTGATGATCTTTTCACTTCGATCTTAATTTACTTTCAATCTGACCAATTGATTTATTAAAACATGTTGAGTATTACAACTAAAGTGAAGATTACATCCAAGAATCAGGGAGATCAAAACCCTTGGAAATTGGGTGCAAATAAATAGGAAAATATTACTATCGGGCGTAGAATTGGAGATTTTAGAGTGATAGACTAAAATCCCCAATTCGGTCCTATCATTTGGGTGCTGATGTGTAGATGTTAGCCCTCAGGTGAGGGGAACGTGGGAGCTCCGAAGTGAGAGCCGGTATCCTCCCAGCCTAGCCGCAGAATCAGTAACCAAGCATAGGATTAGTCAATGTTCTTTATGCGTGGACCAAAGGGTAAAAAATAGGTATGCTCTTATTTGACCCAATATAATTTGAACTGATTCACTTTATCCATTCACTATAATTTCTTGACAAGGAGAATGATTCTCAATGTTCTTTATGTCTGGACAAAAGGGTAAAGAATAGGTATGCTCCTATTTGGCAATGTTCTTTATGCCTGGACCCAAGGGTAAAGAATAGGTATGCTCCTATTTGACACAATATACATTTGAACTAATTCACTTATCCATTCACTATAATTTCTTGACAAGGAGAAGGATGATTTCTTATATATTGAATATCACAGTCCATTCACTATAATTTCTTGACAAGGAGAAGGATGTTTTCTTATATATTGAATATCACATTAAAAACCTCAATCCATTCAATATAATTTCTTGACAAGGAGAAGGATGCTTTCTTAGATATTGAATATCACAAATTAAACCATCCATTCACTATAATTTCTTGACAAGGAGAAAGATGCTTTCTTATATATTGAATATCACAATTAACCCTACTTTCTATCATTAGTTATTTATTAGTTATCAAAATTATCTACTTATTTCAATTGTCTATCAGTGACAAATAAACAAATTGAACGACGTCGTTGTAGTTGAAGTACTACTTTTTATTAAGCCTTAGTCTGTAGAATTTTATTTCTCCCCGTGGGATCGATAACTAGGGCTCCATTAGAGCCCTATATTACTTGAAATACGTATACTTGCGTTGACAAATTCGACTTTAACATTATTGAATATTATATTTATACATCTGAATCAAATTAGACACATCTATAAAGTCTTGCTTGACAAATTTGACTTTGACATTATTGAATATTATATCTATACATCTTTATTAAATCAAACACATATATATAAATTCACAGTCAAGATTTTGACACAGTTGCTGGAATTTAAATCTTCTAGCAGCGCCATCAAATTCTTGTAATTGTCGATTTACAAATAGAAAAAATGACGGTCAACTAACAGCCAAGCAAAATATAAAGCTTTGATTGCAGGACTTCAGTCAGCCTCAGAGATGGGAGTCCTTTACATAATGGGGAAGGTTGATTTCCAACTCATTGTAAACCAGATCAATGAGAATTTTGAAGCTATTAATGAGATTATAGTGAAATACCTCTGGAAGGTGAAGATAGAGAATGGTCCATTCACCTAATTCAAGATTGAACATGTCCGAAGGAAGGAAAATGAAGTCTCTGATCTCCTATCTCGAAGCCTCCTTCTAGGATAAGGGGTACCAAAAAGACTCAACTAATCATTTATCGAAGAACCAATGACACCAAAGATATGTCAAGAGGAGAAGAAAAGTTGGATGAGCCCTTATATATGATGCTTGAACACAGGGGAGATTGAAGAAGAAGCCGTCAATCATAGAAGATTCAAGTATAAGGCTGCTTAATAGTTGTTAATTGAAGGAAAGCTCTTCAGAAAGTTGACCACATCCTCATACTTGAAATGCATTAGAAAGGATGAAGGAGGACATACTCAGAGAAGTTAATGACAGAGAATGCAGGAGCCACTCTGAAGAAAAAATATTAGCTCACTGAATCCAGCGACAAGGTTACTTCTGGCTAAGCTTGCTCAAGGATGTCAAGGATACTCTCGAAGGTGCATTTCATGCCAAAAGTACAAACCACTTTGCTAACAGCCTTCCCATAAACTTCATTTGATTGTCGGTCCTTGATTGTTTGCTATGTGGCTCTCAACATCCAAAGGGCAGGGGAAGTTTCTACTGGTGGACGTTGACCAATTCTTCAAGCGGGTAGAAGCAATGTCGTTGGTGCACATAACAACAGAAGTAGTTCGGACTTTTCTATAGACTGACCTCATTTGCCGATACTGACTATCCCTTATTATAGCCACAAATAATGAGACCCAATGTACAAACAAAGGAGTGCAAGACTTCTATAAAAGCCAAGGAATCAACCTCAAGCTAACTTCCGTTCACCATCCTTGCAGAGACCACAAATAGACTTATCTTAAATTTGCTAAGGAAAAAGGTGGAAAGAGTAAAGGGAAAATGGGCAAACTTGATCTCTTAAGTACTATGGGCAATCTGAACGATTCCATCGACAAACACCAAATCGAACCCATTTATGATATCCCACAAAATGGAGGCCATCTACCGGTCGAAAACAACAACCATAGCCAGAGGATGCTTTCCGCCTCATCTTTCAACAAGGAAGACCTAGACGAGTGGCTAGAGGCAAATGATGAGTGAGTCAGACTGGCTCTAGATTTGACCGACGAGAACAGAGCAAGCACAACCCTCTGATATGAAGAGGTTAAGTGAAAGACCGCCAGCTACTTCAATAAACACGTGCGCGAAGAAAAATTTGTTCCAGGGGACCTGGTACTGGAAAAAGCTCACCCTGCCGCTAGAGAGCAAGCTAATCGGGAAGATAGATCAAACCTGGAATGTTCCATACATTATCCATCAAAGAGTAGAATTAGAGCTTACAAACTAAAGACACATGGAGGGAACGACGTTCCTCAAACCTGGAATGGCAACCACCTAAAGAAATTATTTCCCTAGAGATATCACAATTTTTTGTATGACATTTTTTATCTTTCAAAAAGCTCAATGAAAAAAAGATTCTTTTTTGGTACATTTCATATAATAGTTTAAGATTACGCATATTCGATATCACTAACAACACTTTCTCCTATTATTTCTTATGCTTGGGGAACTGACACGTACACTCGAGGAACTGATGCGAGTGCGTATGCTCGAGGAACTGGTTCAGTTATGTTCAAAAAATAAGATTCATGATGGCTATGATACATACAAATACAACATCCTCAAGTGGCTTATGAGATGTACCAGTACCCGACAATGACAAGCTCCACGAAGAGTGCAAATGGTCATCCTACAGACTATTCTAATTGTTAGCACCTGGCAACGAAGAGCTCTACAAGGGGTGTTTAACTACTACATGTGGCCTATGAGACTTACCGACATCCGAGAACAAAAAACACTGCGAGGGGGGTGCAAACAATCATCTGCACCCTATTATAAATGTTAGCAGCCGACGGTGATAAGCTCCGTGAGGGGGTATCAAACTACTTCATGTGGCCCATGAGACATATCGACACCCGACAGTGAAAAGCTCTGCGAGGGGTGTGCGAATGATCATCATGTGCCCAACGTTAAAGAATATCATCATCAAGTGGCCTAGGGGACATACCAACACCCGGTAGCAACAAGCTCTGCGAGGGGTGTGCAAACGGTTGTATCTTAGCACCCGACAATGACAAGCAAGGTGAGGGGTGTATAATTACTACATGTGGCCTATGGGACGTATCGACACTGGACAATGACAAGCACTGCGATGGTGTAGAAACAGTTGTCTTGTGCTGTATGCTAAATGTTAGCAACTGTCAGCGACAAGCTCTGCGATTGGTGTCTAACTACTACATGTGGCCTATGGGGGGTATCAACAACTAACAACGATAAGCTCCACAAGGGGTGTGCGAACAATTGTCCTGCGCCCAACTTTAAAGGAGATTATGTGGCCTATGGGACGTACCGACAACCGACAACGATAAGTTCCGTGGGGGCGTGCAAAAAATCATTCCGTGCCCTATTGAATGTTAGCACCCAACAACGACAAGCTTCGTGAGGGGCACCTAACTATTACATGTGGCCTATGGGACACATCTACACCTGACAGCGACGAGCTCCGTGAGGGGAGTGCCAACAATTGTCCTGTGCCCAACTTTAAAGAAGATCATCATCAAGTGTCCTATGAGACATATCGACATCCAACATTGACAAGCTCTGTGAGGGGTGTCTAATTATTACCTATGGCCAATGGGACATATCGACAGCCAACAGTGACAAGCTCCATGAGTGGTGCATCGACAATTGTTCTGCCCTTTAACTATGACATTAACAATCACTAATGACAAAGCTCTGCAAATAAACTACGACGACCATATATACAAAATACGCACTTGTTAGCAACGAAAATACTCATTCCAACAATTGTCAGGTTACAAATAGGGGATTTCCCTTTACAAGGAGAAACTGAGACATTAAAAAAAAATGGCTCTACCCCTGGGAATTCAAAGATTTACCAAAGCTTGCCCTTCAAATCTCTTTGCCACCGACCGGTTCCTGATATGCAGATTCCTCCCTGCCCTCAACATTTGATAGAAGCTTTCTGAATTCCTCCATGTTTTTCCATTTCATATACACCAGATTATGCTTCACGAATCTCTCAATGACAAGAGAGGTACCAACTGCGATCTGGCAGAAGAAACCCTCTATGTACACTTCTTTGGAGAAAATGGTATACATTTATGTTGGTCTCACTTTTGGTGAGGTCTCTTCCTCTTCTTAGAGCCTAAGATCTAGCCTTAGAATTTCCTATTTGATTCTCCTAAAGGACTAGTATTGGGACCCACACTAATTAGAAATTTGATCCACTTCTTGACTTTTTGTAGTCTCATATGGGTGGTTTCAAATCCTTAATATTTGGTTGATTCGATTAAAATCAATATGTTGAAACTCAAGTCGAGTTCCCATAGGAATCAGAAAAGCCCTAAGAAAACCACACGATGTACGATGAGCGACTTACTAACGAGAGCGGTCTGCTTGACTATGGTTGATGCTTAGACAAGGACCGGCCAGCACTTTGCTCGCTAAGCGGCTTCGATCGAACTAAACGAATTTGTTTGTCGCGCCACACATAAGTCATAGTTAAATTGGTAAGAACATCGGCGAATTCATTTGAACAACTCCTTATGACAAAACAAACCACACGAGTGCGCCCGGAACATCAATTTTACCTAGGGAGGACACTTATTTTGCTAGGATTCCGTGCACAAGCGAATTGCATGAAAATCGATGCATATAACTTACATTAAAAAATACTATTTAAACTTATGCACTCCCCACCCAAAACCCTAGTTCTTGATTCGATCGACAAACCACTCCTCACGCCTCTTCTCTGCCGAAGCACGGGTCATAACAAGGTGTTCATAGAGAATTAGGGTTGCATCATGTATAGATGGTCAAACTTTTGAAGTTAGAATATTTGAAGCTTTGCACACTTGTCTAGGAGTTAATAGGGTTGGGAACAAACAAGCTAAATGTGAGTGAGTTGCTAAGGAGATTCAAGATATTATTAAGCAACAACCAAACATCTCACCGAAACAAATTAAAAATAGCTTAGAGCAAACATATGGGCTATCTTTACTATATATGAAACTATGGAGATCAAGAGAGTTACATAGTGATCATATTTTTGGCTCTGTAGATGAGAATATAAGTGGGTACCTACATTGAAGTCAGAGCTGGTTGTTAGGATCTTGGAAGTCAGAAGGATTTACCTATGATGAAGAAGAGAAATCCTTTAAATGAACTTTTGTAGGAATCCCGAAAGACGCATAAAATTTACCAATCATGAAGAAAACAAATCCTTTAAATGAACTTTTGTGAGTTTCAAGATATGTGTTGATGGATTTATTGTTGGTTGCAGACATATGATTGGTCTTAATGCATGTTTCTTGAAGTCCAATTATTTAGGTGTCTTATTATTTGCTAATTCTTTGGAAGGCACTAATGGTTTGTTTACTATAGCATTTGCAATTGTTGAAAGTGAATCAAAAAGAACTTGGCAATTGTCCTTGGAACAATTAACTTTGGCATTCGTTGTTGATATTACTCTCTTAGCTTTTATGTTTGACACGGAGAATGGTTTAATACAAGCAATTAGAAATATTTTTCCTAGTGCGGAACATAGGGTTTGCTTTCTTCATCTATGGAAAAATATTAAGAAGTATGATTGTTGCAAAGATAACAGGAGTATGTGGTTAGGTGCAAAAGCATATCCAAGATACGAGTTTGAAGCTAAAATGAATGAGTTGTTGAATCTTAGTCAACTCTTGCATTCTTATATGATTGATTTGCCATATAAATGATCTAAATGTCATTTTTTGCTCGAGATAAAAAATCATTACATCATAAATAATATTGCAGAATCATTCAATTCTTGGGATTGAGGAGGCCCGAACAAGACCAGTGGTTGATTTAATAGATATGATTAGAAGCATGCTAGTAGAGCAAAAAGCAGAAAAAAAAATTAACTCATCTTTGTGGAGGGGGGATCTTGTTCCCTTTGCCGAAGAGTACATAAGAGAAATAACCATTAGAAAGGAACAATTTCTTATAAGAAAATCAACAAGCTATGTGGCCCAAATAGTAAGTACACATGGAAGACATGAAGTGAACGTTGGAGCTAGAGAATGTAGTTGTAGAATCTGACAAATGACCAGATTATCATGTATTCATACAACTGCTTTTATAGGAGCAATGGAACATCAACAATGGAAAATATATGTGGATGATCATTACTATATTACAAGATGCTATTACTTCAAGTCACATTAAGATATATTTACTCATCTAAGTATTGTTAATGTATTCTTATTTATTGCAGATATAGGCTGGCTTACGAAGATGATATATCAACTATGCTGGAGAAAGGACAATTGAATGCATTTTCCGAGGCACTTGTAATTGGCGTGCTAAAGACATTGAGACCAATGGGCCGACCAAGTAAAAATAGATTTACAAGCATCATGAAGACCACACAAAAGAAATTAGCAAGAGTTCATAAGTGTAATCGATGTGGACTTGATGACCATCACAGGAATACCTGCAAAATTCTCCTAAATTCAAATATTGGATCTGGGGTACAAGATATGGAGAGCTAGCTCAAATTTTCAATTGATCAGCTAGATTTGATGTGAATTTTTGTCATTTTTGTAATAGATACAATACAATATAAACTCATTTATTGTAATAGATATGATGCTATATTAGAATGTTTTTTTTGTGTGCTAAAGTATTGATTTTGTTAATTGACGAATTAATCAAGAATTCAAGGCTCAAACTTTTAGTTGCTCTCTATTTGCTGAGAGATGACACAAAGCTTTGTTGATTCTTTATATGTAATTGAAGTAATGTGTGATATGCCATTTCATAGAAAAGAAGTATAGCAGAAAGCTTTGTTTTTTGAAGACAATGCCAAGCATTTCCTCAATATGAATATGAATATGAAGTTGTAATCACCCTTATTTATTAACCCATTGTTTGATGTGAATCATGCATTCATTTTTAGGCCAATAGTGGTGTTTATATTTTGACAGATTTACATACATGCCACTCAATTCTTATGTATTTACATATCTAACACCTAATCTTCAACCTTTTACATATGCACCACTTTATCTATGCGTGAAAAAATGTATTTCACTTTTTAAATTTTAAAAATTTGGTATTTTTTTGTATGACATGAAAGATTTGATAGGTATAAATGTCAAAAATAATGCTTAGGTTTTAGTTATATAAATACATAGGTGATTGGGTGGTATATTTGTAAATGCTCCACATGTGCATTGAAGAAAAAAAAAATCAGTAAATGCTCCTGTTTGTTCAGAAATTTGATGGTTGTTCACTGCTCATATTAACTTCTAAAAGGTGATGTACACCTTTCATTTATATGGAAGATGACATGTATGTAAGAATTGAAGTTTAGATGCTAGATATATAAATACATAAGAATCAAGTGGTCTGTCTGTAAATCTTCTTTATTTCTTTTCTCACAAGCATTTGCTTACCATGAAAATGACCAGATCAGCACACAATTGAAGCTTTCATATTACACCCTTCCATTTTAAAGCGAAATAAAAGAACAAGGTAGATAGTCTAATGTTCTTCCAATCATGGGGCATTCATACCACCCAATTCCTATGTACCTACATATGTAGCACTTAAACCTTGTGTTTTATGTTTATACCACCCAGATCTTCTGTATCACATAAAAAATATAATCATTTTATCATGGTATGTATGTAAAAATATGCATTGATGATTTTGTACTATGCTCCAACCATTGCCTTTACATACATAGCATCCGATTCCTACATATTTACACAGCTAAGCTGATTATTTAGGTTGAAAGAAAGATTGGCCTAGGATGGTTGCAAATCTTTTAAAAAAGGAATCAAGTGTGACAAAATTATAATAAGAATACATTTATCCAATCAGCAAACATAACACTGTATGACAATTATAAGAGTCATTGTAGAAACTTAAGCCAAAAAACATGAAATTCATTAATAATAAAGTTCCAATAGACAATACTGATTACAACATCTTTAGATCAAGCTCCTTCAATACACTTCTGCCTTAAGCAGAAAAAAAATGTAATAACTATGTCAATAATAAGAATCACGTACATTTTTGGTTGCATCCACAATAACTTGTCACTTGATGACCATCCCCTGTTGCTAAGGATTGAGTTGAACTCATTCTTTCAGTGATAGAGTGGTCCCATTCTAGAAGCCTCAATAACTCGACAAAATTTTAGCCTAGACTATACACATTCTAGAGTAGTCCAGTCTATGACCTATACATCCTAGAGTAGTCTAGTTTAGAAGCCTCAATAACTCCACAAAATTTCAGCCAGGACTATACACATCCTAGAGTAGTCCAGTCTAGAAGCCTAGGTTAGTTTACTAGGTACCCAATAGATGGAATTAATGACTATGACCTATAAAACAAACAGCCTTACCCTTTGGATTATAGGGGTGCCCTAGAAGAAATGGTTACTAAAAAAGGTGCCCCAAACTACTAATTAATAGGAAGGTCTACCTTAGTCATTGTTATGATAATAAGGGAGATCTCTTGTTATTTAGTTAGTTAATAATCAAACTTAATGCACTTGGGATGATGGAAAGTCATATGTGTCTTGACCGAGCGCATTATTTCCAAATTTTAGGTTACTCTATTTAGTAGCCGCCTTTTTAGAGTTATTTTGTGACAAGGCTTTGCCTCCATCTAGAAATTCCCTACTCTTTCTTACTCCCTAATTTTGGTCAAAATCAATTCCAAATCAACTCGATTTCAACCCAACTCAAAATCAATTCCAAATTGACTCAATCTCACTTCAAATTCCAAATCAATTCCAAAACAGCTCAATTCCAATCCAACTTCAAATCAATTCCAACAAAACTCCAAATCAATTTCAAATCTAATCAGTTTCACCTCAACTCCAAATCAATTTCAAATCTAGAGTAGCCTAGTTTAGAAGCCTCAATAACTCCACAAAATTTCAGCCAGGACTATACACATCCTAGAGTAGTCTAGTTTAGAAGCCTCAATAACTCCACAAAATTTCAGCCAGGACTATACACATCCTAGAGTAGTCCAGTCTAGAAGCCTAGGTTAGTTTACTAGGTACCCAATAGATGGAATTAATGACTATGACCTATAAAACAAACAGCCTTACCCTTTGGATTATAAGGGTGCCCTAGAAGAAATGGTTACTAAAAAGGGTGCCCAAAACTACTAATTAATAGGAAGGTCTACCTTAGTCATCGTTATGATAATAAGGGAGATCTCTTGTTATTTAGTTAGTTAATAATCAAACTTAATGCACTT
>JXCR01114945.1:11517-23577 GCA_002079205.1 Phalaenopsis hybrid cultivar | reverse complement strand
TATATATATATATATATATATATCCATACACATGTTTTTATTAAATTATTTTTATGTTCTTATATGAAAAATTAGATTAAAGTTAATTTTAATTAGAATCTCGCTTTCTTTTAAAAAATTATAATGATAATGAATATAATAATAATAATAATATAGCATGATTAAGTTGTTCATAACTTAATAAATAATTAGTTTTAATACATTGATGTGCATATTTAATTTTTTGGGCTCCGACCAATGTAGGATATGTTAGTCGACTATGACTGTATTTTTAAAATATATGGAGTGTTATTGCCCTTGTCGTGGTAAGTAACTGCTCTTTATTAGAGGATAAATGTACCATTTCTAGTTAATGGTGTTAATTATTGTTATTTATATTAGATTTCTAGTTATTTTATAGAATTGTAAGTCAGGTCTTTACCATTTTATTTATATTTCTTGTTTTGTACTTGTGATATATTTCATTTATTGCTCATAATGAAGTAATTAGTTATTTTATTTTATTGTTAAATGCCTTCAAGTTTGATTAAATATTAGAATTATAAAGTTTTCTTTTATCTCCTTTTATTTTTATGAATTTGCATGTAAATTTTGGTCATATCACAAATCAGTGTGAAGTAGCATATTACTTGTATATTACACCCGTAGAAAAATTTAGTATGCTTGTGTGTGATAACATGTAGGTCGATGAAACCTCTTTGGATGTATTTTGGCTAGCTGGGTCGATGGGCCTATAGAGTGACAACTCTACATGAAATCGTCAGGTTTCCTTGGACTGATATCTACCTTTCCGATTTCATGATATCTGAGAAAACTCACTATATAAGTATAAATTGAATTGAAATCAAATAATAAATAAGCTCTGTCATACACTAGGTAAAGTTTGATCGGATTTGAAATGATTGCATTTTTCATTAAGAAAATTAAACATCATCGCAACGAAATTTACACCTCTTGTTATCTTATGATGTTATATATGCACATAGTTATTTTCCCTCTTTATTGGTCATACTGCATGTTCCGTTCCTTGCCTTTGTCCTTCTTCGATTGATGTTGAATTATCAACCACATTAGATTGGCATGTGTGTCTGGCATTAGCACCCAATGTAGATGCAGTAACAGGTAGCTCTTGTTCCCCTGCATCTTTTACTGTTTTAGAAGATACTTGATCCTTGCTATTAGCCCAAAGGATAGCATAGAGTCCTGCTACCATTATAATTACCCCAACAAACCTGTGTCAAATTAAGTAAAGCCCAAAGAGTTACTGAATAAAAGTTTATTGTCTTTTATCACATTTCTTATAGCTTTTAAGTATTAAGTAAATGAGCGAAGAAAGCTTACATTCCTAATGATATCTTCTCCGACAAAAACATAGGGCCCAAAGCCATGGTGAAGACGATGCAAAGAGGGCCGAATGCACTGACAAAAACTGGTCCTCTGTCCTTTATCACCNCATGGTTAAGTTGTTCCTAACTTAATAAATAATTAGTTTTAATACATTGATGTGCATATTTAATTTTTGGGGTTCCGACCAATGTAGGATATGTTAGTGGACTATGATTGCATTTTTAAAATAGATGGAGTGTTATTGCCCTTGTCGTGTTAAGTAACTGCTCTTTATTAGAGGATAAATGTATCATTTCTAGTTAATGGTGTTCATTATTGTTATTTATATTAGATTTTTAGTTATTTTATAGAATTGTAAGTCACGTCTTTACCATTTTATTTATATTTCTTGTTTAGTACTTGTGATATAATTCATTTATTGCTCATAATGAAGTAATTAGTTATTTTATTTAATTGTTAAGTGCCTTCACGATTTGATTAAATATTAGAATTATAATGTTTTCTTTTATCTCCCTTTATTTTTATGAATTTGCATGTAAATTTTGGTCATATCACAAACCAATGTGAAGTAGCATATTACTTATATATTACACCCGTAGAAAAATTTAGTATGCTTGTGTGTGATAAAATGTAGGTCGATGAAACTTCTTTGGATTTCATGATATCTGAGAAAACTCACTATATAAATATAAATTGAATTGAAACCAAATAATAAATAAGCTCTAAGTCATACACAAGGTAAAGTTTGATCGGATTTGAAATGATTGCATGTTTCATTAAGAAAATTAAACATCATCGCAACGAAATTTACACCTCTTGTTATCTTATGATGTTATATATGCACATAGTTATTTTCCCTCTTTATTGGTCATATTGCATGTTCCGTTCCTTGCCTTTGTCTTTCTTCGATTGATGTTGAATTATCAACCACATTAGATTGGCATGTGTGTCTGGCATTAGCACCCAATGTAGATGCAGTAACAGGTAGCTCTTGTTCCCCTGCATCTCTTACTGTTTTAGAAGATACTTGATCCTTGCTATTAGCCCATAGGATAGCATAGAGTCCTGCTACCATTATAATTACCCCAACAAACCTGTATCAAATTAAGTAAAGCTCAAAGAGTTGCTGAATAAAAGTTTATTGTCTTTTATCACATTTCTTATAGCTTTTAAGTATTAAGTATATGAGCGAAGAAAGCTTACATTCCTAATGATATCTTCTCCGACAAAAACATGGGGCCCAAAGCCATGGTGAAGACGATGCAAAGAGGGCCGAATGCACTGACAAAAACTGGTCCTCTGTCCTTTATCACGACACCTTGCAAATAATATGATCCACCAGTGCATGTTATTCCCTACAAAGTATATATATATATATAGAATGGGTAAATCCAAAGGCATATATAATGTATTAATATCATCATCATTCCTAGCAAACATTATCTTACCGCATATACTGAGACAAAGAGCCTACTGTCCCAGCCTACAACCCATGGCCTTAAATCTCCATGCTGCACCACCAACGCAACCACTGCGCTCATCACCGCTCCCATGGAGCAAATCAAAACTGTGAGGGAAAGTTCTGCAGGGAACGATTCTAGCGTATTTGACTGCAATGCATAATGTTAATCATCCATTTTCATGATGATTAAAATGGTTTTCTATCATAACATTACTGAAAATAGCTTTCATTACTTGTAGTATTAAGAAGAGGGACCAGGAGGTGCTGCTTGCTATAATGAAGAAAGTGCCCTGTAACCAATTAGAGCTGCCTTCGCCTTCTGTGATGTTATTCTGATCACCTCCTTGATTGAAATTCCATGGAAATGGCAAGTTGGGGCCTTGGTAAACGATCATCAGAACTGCTCCTGCCACGTTGGCGATTGCTCCAATAACCTTTGCTTGGCAAAATCTTCGCTTGATTTCCAGCTTCTCCATTCTAGTTAATAAAAAAGTTTATTTTGTTATGTATGACATTAGTAGATTATTAATAGAGGAGAAAAGATTCAATTTTACTTTTTTTTTTTTTTGCTGTTTGCAAGGATTCAATTTGAGACTCTACTTAGAAGTCAAAGACAATAATGCCAAAGACTTCGATCGGCGTGTGAACAACTAATAAAACTACCTTAGGCAGTGATTTAGGGATGGATTTAACTTAAATCCAGCCAAACATCAAAAAAATTGAAACTTATATCCAACAATCCATTAAATTAGAAATTTTTTCGTGTTCTGTTACTGTTCATCACATTTCGTTTCCTTAATGATGTAAATCTGAATTTAGTAAATTCGAACGAGAGATGTATTTAAAGGATTTATTATGCCTTCGACGTGCACCATCTCCATCTCAGGATTTATCTGATTTACTAAATCCTACNAAGATTCAATTTTTTTTTTTTTTTTTTTTTCCTTTTTGCAAGGATTCAATTTGAGACTCTACTTAAAGTCAAAGACAATAATGCCAAAGACTAATAATGAAAAGATCGGCGTGTGAACAACTAATAAAATTACCTTAGGCAGTGATTTAGGGATGGATTTAACTTAAATCCAGCCAAACATAAAAAAAATTGAAACTTATATCCAACGATCCATTAAATTAGAAATTTTTTCGTGTTCTGTTACTGTTCATCACATTTCGTTTCTTTAATGTTGTAAATCTGAATTTAGTAAATCGGAACGAGAGATGTATTTAAAGGATTTATTGTGCCTTTGATGTGCACCATCTCCATCGCAGGATTTATCTGATTTACTAAATCCTATTTGGGGTAGCAACCCCTTAGATGGAGAATAAAAATAACTAACAACTGTAACATTACCTTAGAGCAAGGACCATTAGATAAGTAATGGCAGGAATTATATTTTCAAGCGCAGAAGCAAAGCTTGCTGAGGTCATCTTCGCTCCCACGTAAAATGAATTTTGCTGAAGCACCGGACTATACATTGAAAACAGGTACAGCATCCGCCAATCAAGAGCATATCAATTAATAAATACTTAAAACTAAAAAGAGTAANTCGCTCCCACGTAAAATGAATTTTGCTGAAGCACCGGACTATACAATGAAAACAGGTACAGCATCCGCCAATCAAGAGCATATCAATTAATAAATACTTATAACTAAAAAGAGTAAACTTTTTATTACAGAAGGATAGAAGAAGCATGCAAATTAAAGCAGAGAATCATTACTCCAATATAGCTAATGCCACTATCTTGAGGAAGATAGCCACTGTAATTCTGGGTCTCCTTTTTCTGCACCAAGCAATATTTCATTATTTGTTGATATAAACTTTAACATATTTGGGGAATTAGGAGAAGAAGAGACCTTTCAAACCAGAACGCAAATGGCGCGATGAAGAGAGCACCAACAATGTTACGATATACAACGAGCACAAATTGGCTCATCCCATTCTTGAGAGTTGCCTCTGCGAGCACATACATGACGGCAAGAAGAAACTGCTGGAAAACCATGTAGAAGTAAGGCTTCACCTTCGGCAAAACTTTGAGGCTTCTGTTACTGATAGCCATCTTCATGACCTTTTTTTCTTTTCAGCTCAGACACAGGCTGCTTTATACTTAAAAAATGTATGTATTTATAGCGATTTTTTTAAAATTTTAAACAATCATGTTTGTTTTAATCAAGCTTCTATTTTTTATGACTTTTATATTCGCTTTTAATCAAGTTCAATGATGATTTGATTCTTCTTCAAAAAATTGGCAATTCATGAATCAGTCCAAGGTTTTGTTTGNTATATATATATATATAAGCAGAACAACCAAAAAAACGGGTGATCGACACATAACGTTTAAGAGTTACATCAAATGGAGATTTTCTGCAGAAAAAAATCATTGGAAATCATGAGTATTCGCCATGCAATTTAGATTCTTGATGGATTTTTGTCCGTCCAAAAATGATAATTGCCGGAAAGCATTTCTTATGCCCAAGAATCTACATGCCTCGGCGAATTTTTTTTGGCCAAATATTAAGCCGGAATGAACCCCCCTGCTCTGCCGGCCATTTTTCATATTGGGGAATTAAGAAATACTCGGACTTTATGTTTAACGGGTTTTACATGTGCAACAATCTATACAACACATATAATTATGTTGTACGCGAAGTTCAGTTGCATCCGGAGTCCACGTTATATTCTCTCCAATGTTGTTTGACCAAAATACGAGACAGTCACAACGGGCGTTTAGAAGGGTGAAACACACATCGTGCAAATGAAAGTAAAGATGTCATATGCTACATGACATTCACGAACGAGATGTATCAATAAAACATGATACTTATGGAGAGGAATTACGACTACGGCGTCATGTGACTAGCAGACATCAGCTATAAGTGAGTTTGCATCGAGTAAAAATGACACATGTGAAAAGAATTCACACATTACCCCAGAGGTACTCACCGACCAGACATGCAAACATGCAAGAAGTGCATCAAGTAGATAGGAGTGCACCCAAGTGGTGAGGGTGAGTGTGTCGTGGAGGCAATGACTCGAAAACAATAAGTATGACGTTAAGGCAGCGGCCTGACAGACAGGTATATCGAGGAGGAAATGACCTGAAGAATGGACATACCGTGAAGGCAGCGACACGAATAAAAGGGTATGATGAGGAGGCAGTGACCCGGAGATGGGAATGCCGTGGTGGCAATGATCTGAACAAAAGAGAATGTCGAGGAGGTAGTGACTCGGAGGAAGCGGTGATCTTCACTAGGGAGAACCACCAACACACGTGCAAATGCAAACACATATGGTGCAACATGTAAGCGAACAACCATGCAATATTATGCAAAAACATATAAGCATTCAAGTGGTCGGTCGACCGGGCCGTGGCGGGCAGTCAGACTGAAGAAGCTGGTGAATCAATCCAGGGTAATTGATCTAGCCCAAAAGGAAGGGTGATTAGCTAGGGACGACTGATCGAACTCAAAGCAGGTGATTGACACGTAGCGGTCGATCACCCAACATATAGGGTGATCAACCTGGGACGATCGATAAATCCCAAAACGCGTGATCGACATATAGCGGTTGATCAAACCCAACTGATAGAGTGATCGACACAGGACGGTCAATCGAACCTAAGAGGATCAGGGATCAACTTAGGACGACCGATCGACCTAAAATGCTCAATTGATCATGCATACAATGCAACAAATGACCACATGCAAATTGCAAAAAGATGGTTCGTGCACATGCGATACAACCCTGACATTTGACAACACGTAAAAACTCATCCTTATGGCCTCATGTAGGTACCTAGGGTTGATGTTATTGGATTTGAGGAATAGCTGCCTCCAGCTTTAGTGTGATAATATAGAGGGCTTCCTCCTATTTCTCTTAGGGGAAACTCTCCACCGTTCATAGGTCAGACTAGCTACAAAGATTTTTTCGCTCTATGAATGCCCACAATCTTGTATAATGGACTAGCTACAAAGCATTTTCTATCCTCGAGGTTGAACTCAACCAACCTCTCTAAGAGACTTCAGGAACTCCAAAACCGTAGGAAATTGGCTTTCTAACCGCGAAATTAATGCCTAACTCTCGTAAGAGGGAATTACTCAACTCCGAATAGAAATGACCAACACATGGGATTGCTATCCTAGGGCTTTCCTTAAGAAAAGCAACAATCCATCACATAAGTGGCCCGGTCGTGTCGAAAAATGTTGGTTGGCACATCCACCTGCACAGGCGATTAATTCCACGCGGTTAGACCAGACTAACCCTTGGGCTGGCTAAGAGTTTGGAAATCTCACTGTCGTGATGGTTGCAGACGCGTGTCTGCTCGTAGGAAGAAGCTCTCCTGTCGGTAGGAGAGAAGACCATGTTTTGACGAACTCTGGTGACACTCAGGAGATGCTCTGACAATCCTTCCCCGAGTTAGGAGGAAGCTCTCCCCTGACATAGGAGAGTTGCGCCTTGCTCACGCGATCTTCCTCCAAATGATCCCCTTACTCACTCAAGAGATGAAGAGGGAGAAGAAAGAGATGAGGAAGAAGAAGGAGAATGATGGAGGCAAACTCCCTTGGCCTTCCTCTCATTGAAGCCCTCTCCAATCACCTCAAAGAAGCCACCTCCAAAGCCTCCTCAAGCTCTCTCCAAGAGCTTTCACCCAACCCTAGCTAAAGAAGAAGAAGAAGGCGGTGCGAGATCCCCCCAATCAAGGGAATGGGGAGCAAGAAAAAATGAGAGGAAGGGGGTTAGGTTAAACCCCTCTCCCCCATGTAAATGATCAAAATGCTCTAAAAGGTGCTTTGGATACTTCTAGAGGGGAATAAAGGGGTATTTCACCACCCCTGTGGCTTACGATGTCAAAATGACGCCAAATCAGCCTAAATCATAACATGGGTATCGATCGGCGCCCAGGCTTTGCGAACCAAGTGCTAGTCTGGGCTCTTAAACGACATCTGGGTGGCACCTAGGCAACACCTGGACGGTGTCAGGGTGTCGTGCTTTACAGAAAAATGTGGTTTTTAGCCTGTTTGGGTGCCTAGGCACCCTGATCTTCGACGCCTAGGCTTCAGGCCTGTGCCAAATGTCAAAATTATGTGTTAGACCTTTGTAGGCTCGTTCACGATGATCGAGAAATGTCTTTTGGGCGTTTGGGTGACCGGGGATGGCGTCAGGGCGCTGGTATAGTCTGAAACCATGATTTTTCTCGGGAATGCCCGATGTAAGATTTTTTTCGATCTGAAAGTTATGGGACACTCCATGTGAGTGAAATATAGTCCCATAACTTCAAAATGGAGTATTTTAGTTGGTCATTCACAAGATAAATCAACGCCAATGGCCGTCCTAAACCACGACGGGTAGGGTGTCCTGAACCCTAATTTTCCCGTTGTGCACGTAGGTGAACTCCATGATTTTCCATGTTCGTGGTCAACTTCAGATGGACGTGTGGTGACCTCTATTCATTTTATTAGGCGGCAAGCACGTCTCACATCCCGGATGGGCCTCCTGGAGGGAATCTTCCCGGGTAGCGTTGAATCGTCACTAAACCTAATTATTTGCCCCGAAAAGTGCCGGAAGGCCCCGGGTGGATGACTTGAGCTACCAGATGCTACAGACAAATTATAGACCACCACGAGACATGAAGGTGAACACCTTACACTTGTGACATAAAAAATAGATGCCAACAAATATTTATATAAAAATATTATAGGAAATTCTTGTATCTCGAAACATATGACATAAAGAATTATGAAAAATTATTCAATAAATAGGAAAATATATTTAGAACACTCGTGAGAACGTTTTACAAAACGGACGCCAGGTAGCTCTACAAAACCCACTTCTATTAGGATGTACCAAATCCTTAAGGAAGACAAATCCAACAATTTATTTTCCTATTAATGAAGCTCAGAAGTAGGCAAAGTACACTAAAAAAAATAATCAAATATGCACTATAAATCTGATGATGATAATTTATAAATCTGAAATGAAACCAAACTATTAAAAATGACAATACAATTTAGCATTAAATTGACTCCAAAAACTTCAAAAAAATTAGTAAGCATAAAACAAACATGCCAGACATTCTAGATATAAAAAATAAGTCTCAACAGGTACATTGATATACTTACATCAGCAGTCAATACAGTGCTCCTATCATGAAATTGTGAGTCTGCTCCACTTTAATTTTCATCTATAACTTGTCAACAAAGTAAAACTTACTTGGTCATTTTTAAGATTGGGCTATATCAACTACGAGAACATTTTTTATTTCCTTGAAGAAGTTCACTAGAAGATGTCATCGGCCTAAACGTTTTCTATATATAGATTCTATAGGTTTCGTTCTGTGTAAAGAAACAATCATAGAAATAGAGTATTATAAAGAATTTAGGCCATCCATCATTAAGGACATAGTGTCTTATTTTTCGTCCCCTTTTGTGGCGGCTTATTTGGTGCTGCGACGTTTTGAAAACGCACTTGGACTGTTTGAGTAAACTGCATTTTGACAGCTTATGCGATTTGAAAACACAGTGTCTTATTTTTAGTCCCCTTTTCTTAATTTATATGTTTATAATACCATCTGAAAGACCTGCTCAACATACTAATTACATTATGGATGTATTTATGTAACAAACACCAAAACATTTACATTTATGACATTTTAGTGTCATAAACATATGCATGCAAAAGTAAATAATTAAGATATTTTTTATGTGATATTAAAAAATTTGAGTGTCATGCGTGTAAATATGTAATTTAGATGTTAGTTATGCAAATAGATAGGAATTGCGAGGTANACTCATTTGTCGTGAATTGGATTAATTTTGTGTGAAGTGCAATATTTATGCCCTGATTTACTTGAATAAGTGATTTTCTAAAAATGTGCAATGCATGTTCATTTTTTTTTTTTGCCAAGCAATATCTATTGAACCCAACACCCACAAGCAGNGTGCAATATTTATGCCCTGATTTACTTGAATAAGTGGTTTTCTAAAAATGTGCAATGCATGTTCATTTTTTTTTTTGCCAAGCAATATCTATTGAACCCAACACCCACAAGTAACATAAAGAAAATTGATCCCAACTTTTCAAACACTTTATTACTAAAGTCATTCTTTGATAAATTATTACTATGAATTAATTTGATAGAATTTTATTAATTCATTTTTCTGTCATCTCTGGCCCTCAACTCTACTTAATTTAGCAGTAGCTTTTGTTAGAAATTGTTAAGCTTCTTGTAAATCGATACCAGTACTAATTTTCATACAATTATGTAAAATGAACTCATATTATTTATTCTAGAGAGATTTTCCTATATTAAATGATAGATTATCANTACTATGAATTAATTTGATAGAATTTTATTAATTCATTTTTCTGTCATCTCTGGCCCTCAACTCTACTTAATCTAGCTGTAGCTTTTGTTAGAAATAGTTAAGCTTCTTGTAAATCGATACCAGTACTAATTTTTATACAATTATTTAAAATGAACTCATATTATTTATTCTAGAGAGATTTTCCTATATTAAATGATAGATTATCGGAGTTCAATTTCCCCAAGCTGAGTAGATTTGATGGAGGCATGCAGATTTACATTTGCGAAAAATTGTGAGCTAATAAATAATTTGAACAAAATATTGTTGATTTACTTTGAGCAGGAAGATAATGGCGNATTATCGGAGTTCAATTTCCCCAAGCTGAGTAGATTTGATGGAGGCATGCAGATTTACATTTGCGAAAAATTTTGAGCTAATAAATATTATGAACAAAATATTATTGATTTACTTTGAGCAGGAAGATAATGGCGGGTTAGCCTTGCATTACAGGATGACTACAAAAATGGGAAAGGTTTATTCCACTGTTATGCCTTTTCTTTGCTCTTTAGTGTACTATTTTGATTAGACAAAATCTATGGGAGTTGCTAGGTACCCTAATGCTACCTTTTTCAAGAAATTGGATGGATTTTGACTTTGTGAAATAGATGAACTGAAAGCTCGAACACATCTCTTTGTTGTTATGGTGGATAACTGAATTTTAATGGTGGGCTTTAAAGACTAGCTGTGGTTGTTGATTACTACCTTTAGTTGGTTGTGACTTAAGAGGTTGTATGATTATATTCAACACGCCATACATTGACTTGCTGGTGATCTAACAGATTGCATTCTATGGTTGTTTGATAGAAGGGCCAATTACTAAAGATCTTGAATCTGATAATTAGCAGTTTTTGCAATGCATCATCGTCTAGGCCATGACTTGCACTGGAAAGTTGGAATGGCTTATTGTTATTTTGGTTTATCGGATTTTGGATGAATTTGCATGGTGCTTATCTATTACAAGTAAATGCTTAAATTTTTGTGATTTATTGAATTGAACTGGGCTGATTTTTTGCCAACCATGCCTATTAACTTATAGACGAAAAATTCTATGAATGGATACTTGAAACATGTAATTCAATTAGTTTGAAATCGTCGATTTTGGTTCAAATATTATGTGCATGTTGGATGCAAGGTTGGATGCTTGATTCATTTATGTGTGATTAAATATGACTATCTAATTTTGGGAAAATTATCACTTTAGTATGGTGCGGGGCTTAGATTTTCTCCATTTTGATTTATTTTTCTTTCTTAATACTTTGTTATTTACTTTGCTAGAGTTCATTATATTGATTAAATTTGATACAATAGAAGTTTCGATTTTAAAGGTCAATTTCTCGTTGATTTGATATGGTTCAAATTTCTCATTAATATGTTCAAATTTATTATTGTCTCACTATGCTTTGGGTTTAAATTCTTTTTTTTTTAGTTATACTTAATGAAGTGAATTTATGTTTATTTAGTGGTATTTGATTTGCAAATCCTAATTTCTTTGGTGTAACCTACATTCACTGCATTGTGCTAGTTGCATTAGAAACTAAAGAGCCAAGGAAATCATGCACATTTTGTCGCATTGATTTTTTTAAGTTGATATCTAGCCGGTTTTCTTAATTGTAAGCTTTCATTAGCAAGCATGCTGTTTGATTTTCTTATCATCTGTCAATTATTTATATTTTAGAGGGCTTACCAATACTGTCATTTATTATATTTAGGAGGACAGGGATGTGGAGAGAGCGCTTGAAATAACTCATAGAGTTTACTTGGATGTTGATATAGATGGACAGCATGCAGGTTTATCTCCTTTGGTTTGATAAGCATGCTTTGTTTTTTTATCTCTATTAGAATTGATTGTTAAGGCATCACAAAATTTGAATGCTGAATTCAGCAGATG
>JXCR01114944.1:13867-34543 GCA_002079205.1 Phalaenopsis hybrid cultivar | reverse complement strand
CTAAAGTCATCTGAGGCTTATTGCTTTGTAGCTTTTGCTTTTGTTACTAGAACTACCCCATTAAAAAGAATTGTTTATGAAAACTTTTGTTTATTTGTTGCTTTATTATTGGTGCTTTATCAACTCCTCTTTAAGGAATTTCTAGAATGATTTCCTTCATTTTCTAATCTTTATTAATTCTTCAGTTAGATTTTTTAAGTGTTGATAATTGTTTATTATGAAAAACATAAATTTTTATGGGCCTTGGGCATGGGCTTTAGCCCTTATTGGTGTTGGTCATAAAAAAATAATTCATATCATGAATGACTTCAATAATTATAGACATTGAAACTCTTTGAGTGAATGTTGTGTATGAATGAGGTGGACGCCTCTTTCTTGTGTTTTTCTCAATCTTCTTATGACAATAATCATGTTGCTAAGATTATTATTTGTGCTGTTGTTACCATAGTTTCTTGACCAACCTCAAATTATTTCTTAGTTTACTTCGATGGTCCCTAGAAAATAACCTCGAGTTTCCTATTAATCTAAAATCACTAGTTAACTTTATGATAAAGCGATCAGCATGCTATTATATGCATCAGTATTTATATAACTATTGGTGAGTTTAAACAACTTGACCTTTATTCTTGATCTGATCGAGTGTGCATTAACATGGTACTCATATACCCAAAGTCGATAAAGCTTTTGCTATGGCTAGCTGCAATTAATTTACTTTACTTATGCTAAAAGTCCTTAGGGGATTTCATCGTTTTTTTATGGTTAATGGTGACTAAGAATTCTTGAAGAGCTTTTAATCGCTAGCAAACTGAGCAACTATTAATTTTTTAAATTCAAAAAAGGAAGTTGTACTTTTATCAGGAAGTCAGGATATTCACCTTAACTTTGACTCGAACATAGTAAAAATTAGTCAGCATTCTAAAGAGTCATTAACTTTCATTAGTTGTGATGATTTCAAGTAAGCAAAGTCTGCTAAATTCATTTTTCTCTTATATGAATAGAGGTTTTTTGATCTTTTTTGGAGGTAATATTGAGTAATTTTCCCAAAAATTGAAATTAATGGCCCTTCGTTACGCTTCTTGACCAGTTGAGGTTGAAGTGTCTTAATACTACNAGTTTGAAATATTAATATGATCACAAGATGACTTGCAATAAAAATAAAATAGTGAGAAATAATGTTTTGAATTTTAGTTTGCGGAGGCATTGCTAGATCTTGTAGTTGTTCAATCATTTATATCAGAATTCAAAATTATTAGAAAAACATTTTAATTTCATTACATCCTATAAACGATAAGATTTTCTTAAATCCTGTNATCCATGAGTTATTGAATTGGATGAGTTATTAAACCAAGTATCCATAAGTTATTGAGTCAAATGAGCATAATAAAGTTGAATAACTTGTGATGTTGAGTAAAAAATATTGATTTGGCTAGCTAGTAATTGTCCTAAATATATTATTTTTTATAAAAATCTGGTTGAATGGCTTCTTGAAATATATTGTCTTATTTCGTGAGTTTGGAAAATTTTAATTAGACTTAAATTCTTATTTAATTTTATTTATCATGTATCTTTAGAGGTGTCATCAGCTTGAATGACCTCACTTTAAGTCAAAGCTTTTGTTTTTAACAGGATAATCATTTCTCAATGTCAATACAAATCATACCTTAGTGTGGTGAGTTTGGGTTATAGGGCTTAAATTTTGATCCATAAGATTTTAAATATTCTTGGCGCAATTCTTTATTCATTTATCTTTAGAAAAAAATCCTTGTAGTTGAACCTTGAAATAATAAATTTAACATTTTGGTATGTTGATTAATGATTGAAATTTATATATTTGAAATAGTAGTTTATGATGTTGATCTAAGTTGCTGATGTGTTGACTTGCTACTTTGAAGTTGGCCAACTTTAATTTGAATTTCAATTCTAGTCTTCTAAATCAAACAACTCAATTATTTTCCCAAGTAGTTCTCAAAGCTTATGACATTGGTGGTGAAATTTGGAACCTCACCTTTTACACTTTCAACTTTCTTCCTTGGACAAGGAAAGANAGCTTATGACATTGGTGGTGAAATTTGGAACCTCACCTTTTACACTTTCAACTTTCTTCCTTGGACAAAAAAAAAAAAAAGAAAAAAAAAGGAAAGAAAGAAAAGAAAAGAAAAGTTTCTTCCTCGGACAATTTAGAGTCATTTTATTTGCTACTTCAATTTATTCATTTGTTTTTGGATGATATACTAAGGAGAATTTAAGTTTGATGCCATTGTAATCTTTAATTATTTTGTCAAAAAAATGAATGTGTTGATTCTCACCATTTATAAGCTATATTTATAATTATTATTTGGTTCAGATATAATTATGAACAACTTCAATGGTGACTTTCACTAAGATTTTGCACCAATTCTTTCTTGAAGTAGTCAACNCTATCGAACAAATACAATTCTCAGTATTTGATTGGGGATTGTTGAGCATTTTTCTTTTTTCTAAATCAAAATCAAATGAAATGCTAATTTTGAGAGTAAAAGTTGTACTAAAAAATTTGCGACTTAAATAATCTTTGACATTTAATCTCTTCTTTGAACATCGAGTTGCATAACCACTTCTTGAACTTCAACAACTTTTCAAATAACATGCTCTATACTTGAATAGATTTTCTTGGATAGTGATGACTCATCCACCTTTTAACAATTTCACATTGAAATGGTAAATTGAAACTCTCTCTCTAAATGTGTTTAGGTGGGACTGACTAATGTTGCCAATGTCATTGGAGTGTCAATATGATGAAACTGACATAGCAATATATTTTCATTTTTCCTTTCAATATGTAATCAATAGTATTATCCCTTTTGTTTTCTCATGTTTCCTAAAAAATAAAAAATAAAAAAATGCCCCCCGACATTGAGTGTCGATAAAGAATAATGAAGGTTTATTTTCTCGAATAAACTTCAAAATCCGATATTAATAGGATTTTTTATGTGATTGTGGAATGTTGGCTATTGCAATCATGATGACTTCATTATTGAATTTCCATTTATTAGTCTATTTTAACATCAGTTATAGTAATTATGAAGATTGTTACAATTTTTTATGTGTGAGAGATCTTGATATTGTAGCCAAGTTAACCTCTCTCGACTAAAGTCATCTGAGGCTTATTGCTTTGTAGCTTTTGCTTTTGTTACTAGAACTACCCCATTCAAAAGAATTGTTTATGAAAACTTTTGTTTATTTGTTGCTTTATTATTAGTGCTTTATCAACTCCTCTTTCAGGAATTTCTAGAATGATTTCCTTCATTTTCTAATCTTAATTAATTCTTCAGTTAGATTTTTTAAGTGTTGATAATTGTTTATTATGAAAAACATAAATTTTTATGGGCCTTGGGCATGGGCTTTAGCCCTTATTGGTGTTGGTCATAAAAAATAATCCATATCATGAATGACTTCAATAATTATAGACATTGAAACTCTTTGAGTGAATGTTGTGTATGGATGAGGTGGACGCCTCTTACTTGTGTTTTTCTCAAACTTCTTACGACACTAATCATGATGCTAAGATTATTATTTGTGTTGTTGTTACCATAGTTTCTTGACCAACCTCAAATTATTTCTTAGTCTACTTCGATGGTCCCTAGAAAATAACCTCGAGTTTCCTATTAATCTAAAATCACTAGTTAACTTTATGATAAAGCGATCAGCATGCTATTATATGCATCAGTATTTATATAACTATTGGTGAGTTTAAACAAATTGACCTTTATTCTTGATCTGATCGAGTGTGCATTAACACGGTCCTCATAAACCCAGAGTAGATAAAGCTTTTGCTATAGCTAGCTGCAATTAATTTACTTTACTTATGCTAAAAGTCCTTAGGGGTTTTCATCATTTTTTTATGGTTAATGGTGACTAAGAATTCGTGAAGAGCTTTTAATCACTAGCAAACTGAGCAACTATTAATTTTTTAAATTCAAAAAACGAAGTTATACTTTTATCAGGAAGTCAGGATATTCACCTTAACTATGACTCGAACATAGTAAAAATTAGTCAGCATTCTAAAGAGTCATTAACTTTCATTAGTTGTGATGATTTCAAGTAAGCAAAGTCTGCTAAATTCATTTTTCTCTTATATGAATAGAGGTTTTTTGATCTTTTTTGGAGGTAATATTGAGTAATTTTCCCATAAAATGAAATCGATGGCCCTTCGTTACACTTCTTGACCATTTGAGGTTGAAGTGTCTTAATACTACTCTCATGACGCCAAGCTTCTTTGATTGATGTCAGTGCTACTCAAACCTGGTATCTGTCTGTAAATGATAGATTCTAAAGTTCAATCTTTAGGAATTTCCTCAATTGGAGTGGTTTTTGGAACACACTTTAAAATTCCTTGACTATATCTTGTTAATCTTTCCTCCTTTGGTTTAGTTGTAGATTAATGAAATAGTTTTCTCCATTAGGGTTGATCTTTCTTTATCGTTCAATCGCTCTTTCACTTGAATTCGAATTATTGGCACTGATCTACCCTTGTTGCGCCTTAGAAGATGTTGGATCAAATCTTTTTATGGGTGACATGAGAACGTTGCTAACATGAATAGATATAGAACAAGTGAGAAAAGCGGGAGAGAAAAAAAGAACTTAGAGAGAGAAGCATTAGTATTACACTATATTGTAATAAAGTTCAATAATTCTGCGATTGATTGAATGTGTTAGATTCACACTTTGACGCTTCATTTATTGGTTTGAATTGAGTCAAAATGCTATAGGAAAGGTTGCATCTAAGCAATACAAGTAAAATTATATATAAGGATCAACAAATGCTTGCATAAAATAAATTTGTCTAGCTCTCTGCAGCTATCAAAATACATAAATAATTGATGTGGTATTAGTTTAGGTAGCTTGTAGCTATGAAAATACATAGAAAATTCATGACAAGTTTTAAAGATAGAAAATTCATGACAAGTTTTAAAGATGAGTTTGGGTCAAGTCATTGGTGAGTTCTTTTTGAGTTAGAGAGTATCATTAAAACTTGGGCAGTTGTGACTTAGGCTGCTTTTAAGAATTCATGTGAAGTCGGGGCCACGGAAGCATTTGTCAATTATAGAGGAAACATACTAAATACTAATCTGCTTTGGCGACATGTACATGATAACTAGTTCATCTTATCCTCTGCCGACTTTAATTTGATTGGAAAACTAACTCTTTTCATCTGAAAACTTGCTTAGAATTCATCTTTTTGGTTCGTCATGGTTAGTAGTGAGACTTGGTGCCTTGGCAGAGGCAATACTGGGTGTACGGATTTGCTAGATTTTGTAGCTTTGTGCGCTTTATATTAAAAAAAAAATATTAATTGGTTAACATCTTGCATTATGCAAAATTTTATAAATTTATTTTAATTGAAAAATGAAATTTGCATTATGTAAACTAAGTTCAGGTGAGATTTTTGTCTCTTTTTTGACAATTGTATAACCTGAATAAACATTTTTATGATTGTATCAATTCTGCTATTGTTTCATATCTCCTCTTTTATATTCTGATTTGTTACAAAGAAGACATTCATCTCCAGTTACGTAGGAATCGATTGAATAGTAGCTAGCTATATTATTTGTTTAATTATGGCACCTTGTTCTACTTGTAACCTATTTACAGTTTGCTGCAGGCGGTAAACCTGAGAAGCTCAAAAATCTTGGAGGACCAGAGTATTCAAGTTTGTTGCAATTACATTATTGTTTTTATTTTAATTTTTTTTAGTATTCTGCATCACTGAAGGCTCTTCTATTTGATATCAAATCTTAAACAGTCTTGCAATGAGGGACGCCATGCTGCTCTTGTTGAAATTCTGGAGATTTTAACCGTAGTCTGTGAGGCTCAGAAGCTACCTCTTGCTCAGACTTGGGTTCCATGCCAGCATGACAATATTCTTGCACATCGTGATAGTCCAACCTGTGATGGAAGTTGCATGGGTCACGTTTGCATGTCAACGTCTGGTGCAGCATTCTATGTTGTAGATGCTCACATGTGGGGATTTAGGGATGCTTGTTCTGAGCATCATCTGCAGAAGGGTCAAGGTGTTGTAGGGCGAGCATTTGCTGCCAAACACTCTTGTTTCTGCAGCGATATCACCAAGTTCAGCAAGACTGAGTATCCACTGGTTCACTATGCACAGATGTTTGGTTTAGGAAGTTGTCTTGCTCTATTCCTCCGGAGTTCCCATTCAGAGGATGATGTTTACATTGCAGAGTTCTTTCTGCCATCAGACTGCAAGGACCTCATTAGGCAGCATGCTCTGTTGGAATCAATATCAACGTTGCTGAAGCAGAGTTTTCAGAGCTTAAAGGTGATTATTGGTGCAGAGGTAGAAGGTCAACCTTTTGAATTTATAGACATCATTTCCTATGCAAATCATGAAATGCAGCATGTTCAAGATGCATTGCCTACGATCAATACCCTTGAAGGCCTACATGAAAAGGAGTGCAAGTGTAATACTGATCATAGTACACCAGAACAGCATTTGGTGTCATGCATTAATTCTGATAAGAGCACTACCCTGCATGAGAATGGATGTATTCCTGCATCGACAATCATTACCAATGAAGTAGCTGGGAGGAAGCGAGGCAAGGCTGAGAAAATAATTAGCTTGGAGGTCCTTCAACAATATTTTAAAGGGTGCCTCAAAGATGCTGCGAAGAGCCTTGGTGGTAAGATTATCTTAAATATAATGTCTAAGGTTTACTTCAATATTTATGCTTGCTTGAATTTGGTTGTGGTAAATGCGGAAGATTTAATTGGTTTAAATTTTCATTGATTCTGGTGTATAGCTAGGCTTAAATAGAAAAGAGAACAAGGTGATCCAAGGTTTTCCCATGCACAACAAATAAATACTTTATTAAACAATAATGACCATAAGGAAAGAAAATATAATTAGACATGATCAGAATATTTGAATTCTTATCTTTATTAAATTCAATCATACACAAAGAAGGAAAGAACAATGCTTTTGTTTATCAGGTTGGATGAAGCTACAAAAGGAAGGAATGATGCGTTAAATCGGTGAGCTAGATAAAGTCAAATGGAATCCCCTTGGACAGTTGCTAGTGGACAGATAAGGCAATCCATGCATTCCAACAACATCCAATACTCCCAAGGAAATTTGATGTAGATATCAAATGTTCTCAAGTTTTAGTTCTGACCGTTAAGTTGCCCTTAATGAGAATATCAGCTGTCTAAAGATTAGAGTGATTGTAAATAAGTTGGATTGTATTATTATTTGTAGAAATTTTAGAATAGAGCATAATATTTCTCATTGATATAAAGAAGGGTATTTAAACCCAATTACTGCGAAAAAAGACATATTTTGCCATAAAATAGAGGGAGCATGTCTGATTGCATGCATTACTCAGAGAACTCACTTCCTCATTTAGAGGAGGGGTCGTGTTGAGGATGTCGCCCGTAGTGGAGTCAAGGTCCTGTAAGGAGGTAGCGGTTTTCAGAGTAGGAGCATTGGAACGTGTGCGCTGAGTGTAGATACGAATAGCGTGAGGAGGAGATGGTGCATTTACCGAATCAAGGGACTCCTCGATGACGAGAATAATGGGGCAAACATCCATAGGAATAGGATAAGGGATGGTGTCTAAAAACCCGAGCTCCCTGTCACCTCCCAAAAGAGGTCTTAAGAGAGGTGGGCAGCCCAGGACTTAAATACTGCTTTTCGGCCCTACACCTAGCTGATGTGGGACTATTTGTCCGTGACATCCCGCTCACTTAGGTCTAAGCTAGGAAAATAGGAACAGTTTCAAAGGTGGAGACATCATCACTCACATAGATTTTGTTAGTGGTAGGATCAAGATACTGATAACCCTTTTGAGTAACGGAGTACCTAAAGAAGATACATTTTATGGATTTGGGATCAAGTTTACTTCGATTGGGGGTAATGTTTCGAACAAAAGAAGTGCACCCAAAAATCCCGGGATCTACGGTGGAGAAGACCCGATTGGCAGGGAAGCATGATATAAGGACGGTTAGGGGGGTTCGGAATTTGTGAATGTTAGAAGGGACTCTATTTATGTGATAGATGACAATGAAAATGACATCATTCTAAAATCGTTTTGGGACATTGGATTGAAACATAATTGAACAAGCAACGTCAGGAAGATGACAGTTTTTTCTCTCGGCTATCCCATTTTGTTGACTGTGCTTACACGAGCTATGATGAAGAATGCTCTTACCAAGAAATCACCCATAATAGAGTTGAAAAACTCACGATCATTATCTGTCCGAAGGACCTGAATATGAGTTTTGAATTGAGTTAAAATGAAGCTGTAGAAGTTTTGGAAGGTGACAACAACCTTCAATTGTCTTTTAAAATTTAGACCCACGTCATTTGAGTGTGGTCATCAATCAAAGTCAGGAACCATCGTTTATTGGTGAATTAGGAGTGCGAGGTCACTGTAAATGAGAGAGAATGGAGCGGAAGGTGCGTGGGGTGGATAATAGACCTAATGATATTTGGCTAAATGACATGTCTTGCAAATAAAAAGCATCAAAGGATACACATTTTTTAAATATTGGAAACTAGGATGACCCAAACAACAATACAACAACATGAGACTTTCAATAACTCGAGATAAACTATAGCTCTTGAGAGGTGTGCCCTAACTCACCATATCATTCTCTTGGAAGTAGTTGAGTAGCAGCTCCAATCTTCCTCCCTGATGATCACGAAAGCACAATCATCAGAAGAGAACTTAGCCGCGTAATAAATATCATTTGTCAACTTGCTGACAGATAACAAGTTACATTGCAATAGGGGAACATGTAAAACAAGCTCAAGAGTTTGACCCGTTTTTAGTACAACCGACAGTTTAATAGCAATGGAACTACATGAGCTATCAACAATTCTGACAGTATCTTTCCCAGAGCACGGATGGTAAGTTGAGAAAGCTTGCGAGCATCCATTCATGTGATCTGTGGAACTTGAATCAATAATCCACGGTCTAGAGGAGGAAGGAATCGTGAGAACCATAGAAAAAGTATCTTGTCGGATGTGGGAGGTCGAAGCACCTGCAGAGAATTGATTGGCTTCAAGTAGCTTAATTATTTGTTCCGTTTGGTTTCTCAGGGATTCAGAGAATTCCAGGATGTTCCAGGTAAGAGTTGGTTGAATCATGGTAGATTCAGACATTGNCATAATTCAGAATCCATTTCCTTGGATGCTTGAAGCATCATAAACATAAGGAGTTTGGAGTAGGTTTGTCGTAATTTTTTCTTTTGAATACAGTAAAATCCGCCATTAAATCAACTTGCGTTTGCACCTAGATGGTGGTCCTTTGTATATAAGAAATACGAAATTTGCTTAATTCCACAAATAATTTTAGAAGACTTTGAGGGTGGTTAGGTTTTTTAAAATTTTTAAGACTCAATAATCAATGACAACTTGAACTAGATCCTCTTGGAAGTAAGGGAAAAGTTGTAGTGCAGAATGACTAAAGCCCAGGCTAGCTTCTCCATGATGGGTTATCCTTATTCCATAATGCCGAGTGTTTGCCGACATAGTAAATTTATCATTATTTTTTGTTTCGTCTTTGATCAAAGTATAATTGACCACTACAAGAGACAACAACTCATCTCTTGGTTGATGACTTCAGAGTAATGGTGATGTGGAAGGCAGTGTTTAGAAAAGTTTAATCACAGTTATCATTTCATTGGAAATGCATTTTGTTTTTTGGCAGTTTTGCAAATTTGCTAAGATTTATCTCTGTATTTTGAGATGAAATAACTTATTAAACATGCAATTCTCGATAAGTCATTTTTTTTTTGTGGTCTTTTATGGGGATCTCTAAGATTGCTTTTATATTGTTTGGATTTGTTTTGATGCTTAGAGGGTAAGCACAAAAATAAAAAAATTGCCAAGCCTAACACTATTAAGTATAACTTAGAGGGTTAAGAAGCATATTATACTTTTTGAAAGTTTAAAGATCTCTTCTAAATCTAGGATATATGTCAGAATTTTGTTTTGGACTAATATGTCGCTAAGATAGAATGCAGTGCTTTAATCTTTTAATCTTTTATAACATAATCCATCTTCTTGTGATAGGTTAAATGACATGACATTGTAACATCACAAACCATTTCTAGTTATAAATTCCATCTTCCCACAATTGACCATGTGTACTTTGGTTTGATGTTAACTTGAAAATATGTCAAGAAAGCTCATAATTGGAGTATCAACTTTGTAGTTGACTAGTGCATTTATTTGAAGAAGTGGATAACTATTTTTTAGGCAAGCTGAATTGATGTTTGTGATGACCACATACATTCTCGTTTTTTTATTTCCATTTTAAAACATTGTCACTTTTGAAATAGAATATTTGTACTGCACCTCTTCGATAGAACATGATTCTATTATTTTTTGGACTTCACATCGAATGGGTCAAGTATGGAAGTAGCTACTTATTAAAGTTGTTGTTTGATGGACTCAAATTTTTCTATATTGAGTAGTCAACTATCGAACAAATACAATTCTCAGAATTTGATTGGAGATTGTTGAGCATTTTTCTTTTTTTCTAAATCAAAATCAAATGAAATGCTAATTTTGAGAGTAAAAGTTGTACTTAAAAATTTGCGACTTAAATAATCTTTGACATTGAATCTCTTCTTTGGACATCGAGTTGTATAACCACTTCTTGAGCTCCTTCAACAACTTTCAAATAACATGCTCTATACTTGAATATATTTTCTTGGATAGTGATGACTCATCCATCTTTTAACAATTTCACAATGAAATGGTAAATTGAAACTATCTCTCTAAATGTGTTTAGGTGGGATTGACTAATGTTGCCAATGTCATTGGGGTGTCAATATGATGAAACTGACATAGAAATATATTTTCATTTTTCCTTTCAATATGTAATCAATAGTATTATACCTTTTTTTTCTCATGTTTCCTAAAAAATAAAAAATAAAAAAAATGTCCCTCGACATTGATTGTCGATAAAGAATAATGAAGGTTTATTTTCTCGAATAAACTTCAAAATCCGATATTAATAGGATTTTTTATGTGATTGTGGAATGTTGGCTATTACAATCATGATGACTTCATTATTGAATTTCCATTTATTAGTCTATTTTAACATCAGTTATGGTAATTATGAAGATTGTTACAATTTTTTATGTGTGAGAGATCTTGATATTGTAGCCAAGTTAACCTCTCTCGACTAAAGTCATCTGAGGCTTATTGCTTTGTAGCTTTTGCTTTTGTTACTAGAACTACCCCATTAAAAAGAATTGTTTATGAAAACTTTTGTTTATTTGTTGCTTTATTATTGGTGCTTTATCAACTCCTCTTTAAGGAATTTCTAGAATGATTTCCTTCATTTTCTAATCTTTATTAATTCTTCAGTTAGATTTTTTAAGTGTTGATAATTGTTTATTATGAAAAACATAAATTTTTATGGGCCTTGGGCATGGGCTTTAGCCCTTATTGGTGTTGGTCATAAAAAAATAATTCATATCATGAATGACTTCAATAATTATAGACATTGAAACTCTTTGAGTGAATGTTGTGTATGAATGAGGTGGACGCCTCTTTCTTGTGTTTTTCTCAATCTTCTTATGACAATAATCATGTTGCTAAGATTATTATTTGTGCTGTTGTTACCATAGTTTCTTGACCAACCTCAAATTATTTCTTAGTTTACTTCGATGGTCCCTAGAAAATAACCTCGAGTTTCCTATTAATCTAAAATCACTAGTTAACTTTATGATAAAGCGATCAGCATGCTATTATATGCATCAGTATTTATATAACTATTGGTGAGTTTAAACAACTTGACCTTTATTCTTGATCTGATCGAGTGTGCATTAACATGGTACTCATATACCCAAAGTCGATAAAGCTTTTGCTATGGCTAGCTGCAATTAATTTACTTTACTTATGCTAAAAGTCCTTAGGGGATTTCATCGTTTTTTTATGGTTAATGGTGACTAAGAATTCTTGAAGAGCTTTTAATCGCTAGCAAACTGAGCAACTATTAATTTTTTAAATTCAAAAAAGGAAGTTGTACTTTTATCAGGAAGTCAGGATATTCACCTTAACTTTGACTCGAACATAGTAAAAATTAGTCAGCATTCTAAAGAGTCATTAACTTTCATTAGTTGTGATGATTTCAAGTAAGCAAAGTCTGCTAAATTCATTTTTCTCTTATATGAATAGAGGTTTTTTGATCTTTTTTGGAGGTAATATTGAGTAATTTTCCCAAAAATTGAAATTAATGGCCCTTCGTTACGCTTCTTGACCAGTTGAGGTTGAAGTGTCTTAATACTACTCTCATGATGCCAAGCTTCTTTGATTGATGTCAGTGCTACTCAAACCTGGTATCTGTCTGTAAATGATAGATTCTAAAGTTCAATCTTTAGGAATTTCCTCAATTGGAGTGGTTTTTGGAACACACTTTAAAATTCCTTGACTATATCTTGTTAATCTTTCCTCCTTTGGTTTAGTTGTAGATTAATGAAATAGTTTTCTCCATTAGGGTTGATCTTTCTTTATCGTTCAATCGCTCTTTCACTTGAATTCGAATTATTGGCACTGATCTACCCTTGTTGCGCCTTAGAAGATGTTGGATCAAATCTTTTTATGGGTGACATGAGAACGTTGCTAACATGAATAGATATAGAACAAGTGAGAAAAGCGGGAGAGAAAAAAAGAACTTAGAGAGAGAAGCATTAGTATTACACTATATTGTAATAAAGTTCAATAATTCTGCGATTGATTGAATGTGTTAGATTCACACTTTGACGCTTCATTTATTGGTTTGAATTGAGTCAAAATGCTATAGGAAAGGTTGCATCTAAGCAATACAAGTAAAATTATATATAAGGATCAACAAATGCTTGCATAAAATAAATTTGTCTAGCTCTCTGCAGCTATCAAAATACATAAATAATTGATGTGGTATTAGTTTAGGTAGCTTGTAGCTATGAAAATACATAGAAAATTCATGACAAGTTTTAAAGATAGAAAATTCATGACAAGTTTTAAAGATGAGTTTGGGTCAAGTCATTGGTGAGTTCTTTTTGAGTTAGAGAGTATCATTAAAACTTGGGCAGTTGTGACTTAGGCTGCTTTTAAGAATTCATGTGAAGTCGGGGCCACGGAAGCATTTGTCAATTATAGAGGAAACATACTAAATACTAATCTGCTTTGGCGACATGTACATGATAACTAGTTCATCTTATCCTCTGCCGACTTTAATTTGATTGGAAAACTAACTCTTTTCATCTGAAAACTTGCTTAGAATTCATCTTTTTGGTTCGTCATGGTTAGTAGTGAGACTTGGTGCCTTGGCAGAGGCAATACTGGGTGTACGGATTTGCTAGATTTTGTAGCTTTGTGCGCTTTATATTAAAAAAAAAATATTAATTGGTTAACATCTTGCATTATGCAAAATTTTATAAATTTATTTTAATTGAAAAATGAAATTTGCATTATGTAAACTAAGTTCAGGTGAGATTTTTGTCTCTTTTTTGACAATTGTATAACCTGAATAAACATTTTTATGATTGTATCAATTCTGCTATTGTTTCATATCTCCTCTTTTATATTCTGATTTGTTACAAAGAAGACATTCATCTCCAGTTACGTAGGAATCGATTGAATAGTAGCTAGCTATATTATTTGTTTAATTATGGCACCTTGTTCTACTTGTAACCTATTTACAGTTTGCTGCAGGCGGTAAACCTGAGAAGCTCAAAAATCTTGGAGGACCAGAGTATTCAAGTTTGTTGCAATTACATTATTGTTTTTATTTTAATTTTTTTTAGTATTCTGCATCACTGAAGGCTCTTCTATTTGATATCAAATCTTAAACAGTCTTGCAATGAGGGACGCCATGCTGCTCTTGTTGAAATTCTGGAGATTTTAACCGTAGTCTGTGAGGCTCAGAAGCTACCTCTTGCTCAGACTTGGGTTCCATGCCAGCATGACAATATTCTTGCACATCGTGATAGTCCAACCTGTGATGGAAGTTGCATGGGTCACGTTTGCATGTCAACGTCTGGTGCAGCATTCTATGTTGTAGATGCTCACATGTGGGGATTTAGGGATGCTTGTTCTGAGCATCATCTGCAGAAGGGTCAAGGTGTTGTAGGGCGAGCATTTGCTGCCAAACACTCTTGTTTCTGCAGCGATATCACCAAGTTCAGCAAGACTGAGTATCCACTGGTTCACTATGCACAGATGTTTGGTTTAGGAAGTTGTCTTGCTCTATTCCTCCGGAGTTCCCATTCAGAGGATGATGTTTACATTGCAGAGTTCTTTCTGCCATCAGACTGCAAGGACCTCATTAGGCAGCATGCTCTGTTGGAATCAATATCAACGTTGCTGAAGCAGAGTTTTCAGAGCTTAAAGGTGATTATTGGTGCAGAGGTAGAAGGTCAACCTTTTGAATTTATAGACATCATTTCCTATGCAAATCATGAAATGCAGCATGTTCAAGATGCATTGCCTACGATCAATACCCTTGAAGGCCTACATGAAAAGGAGTGCAAGTGTAATACTGATCATAGTACACCAGAACAGCATTTGGTGTCATGCATTAATTCTGATAAGAGCACTACCCTGCATGAGAATGGATGTATTCCTGCATCGACAATCATTACCAATGAAGTAGCTGGGAGGAAGCGAGGCAAGGCTGAGAAAATAATTAGCTTGGAGGTCCTTCAACAATATTTTAAAGGGTGCCTCAAAGATGCTGCGAAGAGCCTTGGTGGTAAGATTATCTTAAATATAATGTCTAAGGTTTACTTCAATATTTATGCTTGCTTGAATTTGGTTGTGGTAAATGCGGAAGATTTAATTGGTTTAAATTTTCATTGATTCTGGTGTATAGCTAGGCTTAAATAGAAAAGAGAACAAGGTGATCCAAGGTTTTCCCATGCACAACAAATAAATACTTTATTAAACAATAATGACCATAAGGAAAGAAAATATAATTAGACATGATCAGAATATTTGAATTCTTATCTTTATTAAATTCAATCATACACAAAGAAGGAAAGAACAATGCTTTTGTTTATCAGGTTGGATGAAGATACAAAAGGAAGGAATGATGCGTTAAATCGGTGAGCTAGATAAAGTCAAATGGAATCCCCTTGGACAGTTGCTAGTGGACAGATAAGGCAATCCATGCATTCCAACAACATCCAATACTCCCAAGGAAATTTGATGGTAGATATCAATTGTTCTCAAGTTTTAGTTCTGACTGTTAAGTTGTCCTTAATGAGAATATCAACTGTCTAAAGATTAGAGTGATTGTAAATAAGTTGGATTGTATTATTATTTGTAGAAATTTTAGAATAGAGCATAATATTTCTCATTGATATAAAGAAGGGTATTTAAACCCAATTACTGCGGAAAAAGACATATTTTGCCATAAATAGAGGGAGCATTTATAATTGCATGCATTACTCAGAGAACTCACTTCCTCATTTAGAGGGGTCGTGTTGAGGATGTCGCCCGTAGTGGAGTCAAGGTCTTATAAGGAGGTAGCGGTTTTCAGAGTAGGAGCATTGGAACGGGTGCGCTGAGTGTAGATACGAATAACGTGAGGAGGAGATGGTGCATTTATCGAATCAAGGGACTCCTCGATGACGAGAATAATGGGGCAAACATCCATAGGAATAGGATAAGGGATGGTGTCTAAGAACCCGAGCTCCCGCTCACTTAGGTCTAAGCTAGGAAAATAGGAACGGTTTCAAAGGTCGAGACATCATCACTCGCATAGATTTTGTTAGTGGTAGGATCAAGATACTGATAACCCTTTTGAGTAACGGAGTACCTAAAGAAGATACATTTTATGGATTTGGGATCAAGTTTACTTCGATTGGGGGTAATGTTTCGAACAAAAGAAGTGCACCCAAAAATCCTTGGATCTACTGTGGAGAAGACTCGATTGACAGGGAAGCATGATATAAGGATGGTTAGGGGGGTTCAAAATTTGTCAATTTTAGAAGGGACTCTATTTATGTGATAGATGACAATGAAAATGACATCGTTCTAAAATCGTTTTGAGACATTGGATTGAAACATAATTGAGCAACGTCAGGAAGATGATAGTTTTTTCTCTCGGCTATCCCATTTTGTTGATTGTGCTTACACGAGCTATGATGAAGAATGCTCTTATCAAGAAATCACCCATAATAGAGTTGAAAAACTCACGATCATTATCTATCCGAAGGATTTGAATATGAGTTTTGAATTGAGTTAAAATGAAGCTGTAGAAGTTTTGGATAGTGACAACAACTTTCAATTGTCTTTTAAAATTTAGACCCACGTCATTTGAGTGTGGTCATCAATCAAAGTCAGGAACCATCGTTTATTGGTGAATTAGGAGTGCGAGAGGGTTCCCATAGGTCACTGTAAATGAGAGAGAATGGAGCGGAAGGTGCGTGGGGTGGACAATAGACCCAATGATATTTGGCTAAATGACATGTCTTGCAAATAAAAAGCATCAAAGGATACACATTTTTTAAATATTGGAAACTAGGATGACCCAAACAACAATACAACAACATGAGACTTTCAATAACTCGAGATAAACTATAGCTCTTGAGAGGTGTGCCCTAACTCACCATATCATTCTCTTGGAAGTAGTTGAGTAGCAGCTCCAGTCTTCCTCCCTGATGATCACCAAAACACAATCATCAGAAGAGAACTTAGCCGCGTAATAAATATTATTTATCAACTTGCTGGCAGATAACAAGTTACATTGCAATAGAGGAACATGTAAAACAAACTCAAGAGTTTGACCCGTTTTTAGTACAACTGACACTTTACTAGCAATGGAACTACATGAGCTATCAACAATTCTGGCAGTATCTTTCCCAGAGCACGGATGGTAAGTTGAGAAATCTTGCGAGCATCCATTCATGTGATCTATGGAACTTGAATCAATAATCCATGGTCTAGAGGAGGAAGGAATCGTGAGAACCATAGAAAGAGTATCTTGTCGGATGTGGGAGGTCGAAGCACCCGCAGAGAATTGATTGGAAGTAGCTTAATTATTTGTTCCATTTGGTTTCTTAGGGATTCAGAGAATTCCAGGATGTTACGGGTAAGAGTTGGTTGAATCATGGTAGATTCAGACATTGTCANCATGTTACAAGTTATGAGTATTAGATTTATTTTCTAATATAACTTTATTTCCCGGTATCATTTAGATTTATTTTCCTGGATTGAATTTATTTTCTTTCCTATTTTAGGCTTTTCTATTTTATGTTGTTTTCTTTATCTCCAAATAATTAATATGAATTGGTTAATTGGGGATATTAGGTGTTATATCTTTTTTATTGTCTTTTTCTATTCTAGAACTTATGTAAGGGTTATTTATACTCTCTTTCATTTCAATAAAAATATTCTGCATTATTCTGAATTTCAACATGGTATCAGAGCCTTGGAAAAAACTCTGGAGTCTCCAGCGAAGGAGAATATCTTCTGCCCCTGAAAACTTTATTTTTTCTTGCAACCGATAAACTTTCCCGCAGGGCCCTAGTCATCAGAACTCTTTCCTGCCGTCGGAACTCTCTCCTTACAGTCTTCTAGTCGCCGAAGTTCTCATTATTGTGATAATATTTCAGGGTGTACTTCATAACATCTAAACTATATGTTCTAACCATTGTTGGAGTCTTATAGGTCAGGTAGCTGTCTCATGTCTCTGATCTCCATCGGAGGTTCCGCCAAACTTGGCTTCTTCTTGACAGAGAACGACGTCACGTCGACGATGCAACAATGAAAGTTAGCGAGAATGAATGTCAAATATGTGGAGATGTCAACAATCTTTTGTCGATGCTGCCTTCCTCTTGCTCATCTTCAGTTAAAAAGCTAGGGGGGTTACGGAAGATGATTGTAGGTGGTTGAGGAGGTGTCTCGAGGTTGCCGAGAATAGATTTGCTTTTGGTATGGGGATCATGGGCGGTCTTGCACTTTTCTCTATACTTGCTTGGCTGAGGAGTCATGGATCGAAGAGCGTCTATGAGAGAAAGGTGTGGATGGTCACAAATGTGGCGACCTGGTGAGCACAGCGAATGAGGCATTAAGTTATAGCTAATTTTTTGGGATCTTTGCTAGATATTTTGTTTCTGTGGATGAATTAATTGCTTCAATTTGGCGGCACAAAAGAACTGTAGGATGGAGAGCTTTACTTGCAGGTGCTGTGGCTGGTCCTTCAATACTCCTAACGGGACTGGAAACACAACATACCTACTGTTTTGATATCTAATTGCGGGATAAAGAGCTACCATTTTGGAAATGTCTGTAAACACTTGACTTGGTCACATGGTGATGTATTCGTTACACGTCTATCCNCTCGGATGAGAGAAGAAATTTTGAGGGATATCAAATTTAAACAAAGTACATCTGCTCACACTTCTGTTTGGTCCCGTTTGGGAAATAGATTTGATACCACAAAACATCGACCCATAAAATCAAGATTGGGTCCAAGAACTCTGAAATAGATTTGATACCACAAAACATCGACCCATAAAATCAAGATTGGGTCCAAGAACTCCGTTAAAGATATTTATCTAACACTGTATATGGTATACACAAAGAGGAGCATACTTCTTCTCAACATTTTGATAATTCTATTAGGACACGATATTTATCTAATACTGTATATGGTATACACAAAGAGGAACATACTTCTTCCCAACATTTTAGATACCATAAAACATCGACCCATAAAATCAAGATTGGGTCCAAGAACTCCGCAGAGATATTTATCGCTGTATATGGTATACACAAAGAGGAACATACTTCTTCCCAACATTTTGATAATTCTATTAGGTTGTATATGGTATACACAAAGAGGAACATACTTCTTCCCAACATTTTGATAATTCTATTAAGAGTCCTGAACCATCATTGTTGAAGAAGAAGATGTGGTACCCAAAGTTGTATCACAGATACAGTCTGAATCATCATTGTTGAAGAAGAAGATGTGGATACCCAAAGTTGTATCACCGATACAGTCTGATAAACCTGATCAAAAAATAGAAGAAGATGTGGTACCCAAAGTTGTATCACAGATACAGTCTGTCATCATTAGATGTGTATTATTACAATCATTGCTACTGAAATGGAGAAAGAAACCCCACAAGATTCTCCAAGAGTCAGGATATTTACAATTATTGCTACTGAAATGGAGAAAGAAACCCCACAAGGTTCTCCAAGAGCAAGTGATATGTCATGAATTGAAGAGAAAGTCGAAAAACTTCGAGATGAGATCTATGAGTTAGCTCGAGAACATGGAGTCTTCAATGGAGAAGGAAACCCCACAAGGTTCTCCAAGAGCAAGTGATATATCACAAATTGAAGAGAGTACGAGATGAGATCTATGAGTTAGCTCGAGAACATGGAGTCTCCGTAAGTGAAGAAGATGAAGATTTTGATTACAAGATGAGATCTATGAGTTAGCTCGGGAACATGGAGTCTCTGTAAGCGAGGAAGATGAAGACTTCGATTACCGTGACTATCTTGAAGAAGACTTCATGGATATTCATGTTGTTGAAACAAGAGCTTCTGCATCTTCACGAGATGAAAATATAGACTTCATGGATATCCATGGTGTTGAAACAAGAGCTTCTGCATCCTCACGAGATGAAAATGTCACTTCATGGATATCCATGTTGTTGAAACAAGAGCTTCTGCATCTTCACGAGACGAAAATGTCGTTGGAGAAATTTAAGATCCAAAAAGATGAACTTGTTAGTTCATTGGAGAAAAAGATAGAAGAAATGACCGCTGCTATGATCATTGAAACAAGAGCTTCTGCATCTTCGCGAGATGAAAATGTCGTTGAAGAAATGCAAAGAGCCCTTCTCCAAAAATATGAACTTGTTAGTTCTGGAGAAAAAGAAAGAGAAATGATCGCTGCTATGACTGCTATGGCCGCAATCCAAGGTCAGTCACAAATACCGCAGTCGATATCTACCGCTGCTATGACCGCTATGGCCGCAATCCAAGGTCAGTCACAAATACCGCAGTCAGCATCTCCAGGTGTTTGACCGCTATGGCCGCAATTCAAGGTCAGTCACAAATACCACAATCAGCATCTCCAGATGTCCCCGACCAGAGGGTGTACACATTACAGAAGAAAGAAGAGAAGTAACATCGGCAAACAAAGAAGAGCAACAAAGAAAAGAATCCACATCCACAACCATACCTGAAAAAGATGACAAATAGTTGAGCAAGTTCGTGATGCTTTAGTACAATCCAAAGGAGGTACATTAATTCTAACGGGTAGACCCTACCCAGAGGAATTTGATACTGTACCGTTTCCTAAGGGTTTTACACCTCTGAATTTTAAGNTAGCTTTAAACAACAAAGCCATAGGAACTCGAGGTCGTTCGCTTAGTGCAACATAAATCCTCAAACACATCTATTAGGCATTTGTACAATCTTGTTGTACAATCTAAACCCTAAACTTGCCTTAGGATTCCGAGGTTGTCATTCGTCATGACCTAAATCCTGACATTTTCAAGGTTATTTGTGTTGATTGCTTCACACAAATGTAAATTCTAATAAATAAAAATTATAGTTTAAAACATCTAAATGGTTTCTTCTAAATTGAAGCCAAATAATAGGATAGCTTAGGAAGTCATCGAAGTTCTCCTTCGAATCCGTGACATCCTCTAGTG
>JXCR01114941.1:8088-39145 GCA_002079205.1 Phalaenopsis hybrid cultivar | reverse complement strand
ATCCAGGGTCAACCCTAAAGCCAAGTAATCCTATAGGGATTCTTCTTGAATTCTCTTATAATGATCTTACCTATTAAATGTTGGAGGCTAAGATCAATATGTGGAATTTCAAGTTGAATAAAAAGAAGAGTTTTTGAATTTCTAATGGTGGGGTACCTCTTCTAGTTTTCTAAGACTAGTCAATAGGAAAGTCCTATAGCTAGACCTAGGCTACTAAAGAAATTTCTAGACCTCAACCAAAAGTGAGGTCAACAACAAGACAAATCGACGACTAGTTTCTTGAAAAAGTAAGAGAAAAGGAATTCACATCACCATCAATGCAGAATTTAAATGTTGACCCACCAGGGTCACGACCGAAAAGCCCCAACAAAAACCACTCGATTGCGAACTTTGGAATTCATAGGACATAAGTATGCTAAATAAAATATAAAAATGAATGTGTGTGTGTGTGTAATAAATGAGGAATAATATGTATGGTCATAATCTTAAGCCATTTAACTACTTGCTCCACCTTCGCACCAAAAACTCAAACCTTTAAAGTTAAAAAGACATGGTCTTCAAGATGGTTATCCGTTAGCTAGCGATGAGATCCACAAATGAGTGTGGAACAAATCATTCCAGAGACAAGTCCTCAAAGGTAACCCTAACGAGTGATCACAAGATCCTCGCCTAGAAAGAGGAACAAACCCAATCGAGGTAAAGGCCATGTCGGTCAATCGAAGCAAGGGTATGTGATGATTTGGGTCCGATGCAAACCATTCAATCGACATATTTTAATTGGTCCACATGATAAGTGGTGGGGAGTTTGATTCAACTTCCAATCGATATCTTAAATGAATCTTCAAGAACTTAAAGATTGTCCAATGAAATATTGATAATTTTTCACTTGTTGCTACTTATATTTTTTGTATTTTACATGATAATACTGCACTTTGAGCAGGTTTTTATGTTGTTTTGTAGGTTTCAACGAAAGTAGAATTGAACGAGAATCAAAATGGATCGAATTGTAGAAGGAGCAAATGTTGTGTTTAGGGCCTAGGTGTCAGTCCTGTCCAAAATGAAGCAAAACCCTTAGCGTAAAAAAAGGTGGTGCCGACTCTTGGGAGCCTAAGCGTTGCCACCAGTGCCTAGACGTTGTGATGGCGGTGCCTTGGCATAAGAATTTCACATGGAGTGGTGCCTAGGTGTGAGTTACTGGGCTCTTAGGCGCTAGAAACAGTTTTGGCAGTTTTAATGGACAAATGCACTTGTTCACTTGGGCAACTTATAAAAAGGATGGAGATGAATTAAGAAGGGCTTTTCAATTATTTTTCTTCTATCATTCGGAATTGAAGTAGTAGGGCAAAGCTTTTGCAAAGAGATTAGAAGAGACAAAAAGAGAGAGATTGGAAGGATTGAGAGAGTTGACTGTATGTTCTTAGTGATATCCTAAAACTACTTTTTTGTCAAGGAGATAAGTGTGTTTACATTGTATTTTCCTTGGCACTTCTTTGTAAAAGACTTGGATTTTGATGTTTATGCATAAAACTAAGTTTTCTTTGATTTGTCATGAATGGTGAGTAGTCTTCTAATTTCTTTCTTTAATTGAGATAATGAATAGATAGGATAAAGGAGTTAAGATTGGTTGGGTTTTGATTTTAATTTAAAAGTGTTGTCTTAACTTGAGAACTTAATATACTTTCTACTTGGTCAATTGATTTTTAAAACCTTTTATGAATATTGATATTCAGAAGGATTCTTTATGGAACAAAAAGAATTAACTACATGAACCATTATAATAAGGATATTGTCAATGGATTTGTGCAATCTTCTAGAAGTAATTTTACTTTAAACAGATCAAGAGTTTTAGGGAACTAAGCTTAAGACTGCTAATCTTTCTTAGACCAGTAGAAGTGGATAAGGAAGAATTTTTCTTCTGATTGACACTTTTTTAATCTAATCCTTAGTTTTATTCATCACTTGATCAATTAAAACGGGAAAAGTCTCAACACGTATTTTGATACAAGAATCTTTTTGCTTGTTAGGATAGACATGCTTTTCATAATTTTTAGATATGTTTAAATTTGAACTTGCTAATCAAACTTTTGAGGCTTGGAATGATAGTAGTACATTAGAACTTTTCCTTCATTGAGTTCTCCTAGTTCTCCATGGGATCGACAATCAGACTCAAACGCAGTACTATTAATACACCACATATACTTGTGTGAGCAACTCGTGATTCGCAATACTTGGCGTGTGTCAACCAATGAGAGTGTGACATCTAAAATTCGGGGTTTAGCTCTGAAGGTGACCAAGACACACGCCAACAACAAGAACTGCGACAAGTCACAAAGGTCGCCTCAGATGCAAGTCTCTTTCGAGGTGACAACCAAATCAAATGGATTAACGAAACCTCTTGGTCAGCTGGTCCATACGGTAGATCAACTCACAAGATGAGCACACGATCAGTCAAAAAACAACCAACACATAAAGAAAAAGCTAACCATTTTTTTTTTCATATATCCAAAAAAAGGTACACACATCTTTCTTCTGATTTTAAGAGGGGGGGTGGGTGGTGGAGAAGAAATTCTCATTTTGCAGGAATTTTCCTCTTCCTCAGAACTTTCTATCGACTTGTCTAGGGTTAGGGCAAATAACTATCTCGGATCAGAGAATTTGGGGTCAACTAAGCCGTGACGAAGCCTCTTCTCCTTTAGCTCAATAATATCCTTCTCTAAAGCCGCAATAGTACTGACGAATTCCTATTTGGCCTTCTCAGAATTGTCGAGCTTTAACTTCAGGAGGTCTCGGTCGTCACGGATTCTATTAAGGTCCACCTCTAGCAAAGCCTCCTTTTTCTTAGCCCTGTCCAATGATCCCTCCAATTCAATCACGATCAGCCCCAGAAAATGGGCACCCTGTGCCCCCATCAACTGCCGCAGCTTCACATTTCGAAGTAGTTCCAGGCGGCTGAAACACCCCAAGATACTGTTGAGTTCCTCAAAGCATAGAAGGTCCAAGAAAGTCGAGGGGATGCATTTATTCTCACTCATTCGCGGGTAGCTGTCTAAAGACTGATCTAGTAGACCGAGACACGTCACACTTGAAGGCTTTCCTACTCCTCTTCAAAGGAGGGAGGCACGAGACTTCTATTTCCTCTGCCAACTCCTTCCCCCATCGATGAATCCCTTTTGCCTCAGAGAAAGGCGAGACATCATCATTGGAAGACAAAGCTAACTCTCCAGATGAAAAATTGGACGAGTCAATAGAGGTAGTCTGTCTAGCTTCAGCTCTCACAAATAAGGCGACAAAGGAAGGGTCCCAACATGCGAATCCGGCGGAGCGGTGGTGGCCAAAGATGCGCCAGTTTTTTAAGAAGAGGGGGTTGTGGCCATGGCTTCATCCGGAACCCCTTTAGATTTGGATGCTCTCCCGTCACCTTACCCTATATCAGCAAAGCGAGAAGCATGTTTCCGAGAAATAGTAGTAGCCATGTCGTTAACCTGATCTTGAGCAGCAACGATAGTTTCAGACACAAAGACTCTCGAGCCCGCATCATAAGGGAGCAGATCCTCGTCCCCTGTGGAATTATCTGGTCTCGAGAGATGCCTCTACTTCTTATGTTTAGCATCCAGCTTGTCCTTCACCACCTTTGCTCGAACTGCCACCTCGATGCCCGGGAGATGCCACTGATCCTCCATCATTGTGCTCATCAATATGCGAGTAATTGTTATCTCGGCAGTAAACTATGGGACCAAGAGATAACTGTCACTCAGCATCGCCTTGGCAACCCCCATGCTCAAAGGAAGAGACTTCAGCCTGTGCACCACTCGCTCATATGGCTCGGTCCAGATCTCGAAGGCACCATTACAAGAACAAACCAGAAACTTATTCTTCCAATCCTTTATTTTATTTTTCACTCTCAGCAGGTGGAGTTCCTTAGCCGCCGAAAACATGGCGAAGCCTTCCTTATCGATCTTAAATGAGTAAAAATGCTTAAATAGGTCAATCAACCATGTTATACGCTCTCGACAACAGTAAAGGACGAAGGTCATTATGGCTGCTACGAAGTTTGGCAGTACTTGCACCGAAATAACTCTATACGTGTTGAAGACACTGCGGAGCTCGTCGCAGAAAAGTAACCAGAGGCCATGTTTAAACTTGTCCCAGTAGAAGACGTCCATCACTTAAGCCGAACCTGACATCTTTCAAAGAGTGATGCTATCATGTAGAACGTACTTCCTCTGCAATTCCTTCACTTCTTTCTCCATAAAAAAACAAGGGATCAACACCCTTGATAGAGCAAAAGAGGGTAGGAGAATGTTTCAAAGCCATTTTAAAGAACAAAAGACGGCTAAAAGATGAAAGGAAACGAAAGAACGGATGCACAGAAAAGAAACCAAGCCTCGTCAAATAAAAAGAAGTGATCCCTAGCCCTACTTATAAGACGAACGCGCAAAATGATGTCACATAACTGAACATCTCTTCAAATTTATTCAAATGTCATTTCATTTTCAAATAACATTATTACATGTCTATAACAAAGTGCTTTATGAACGCGTCCTCCAATGTCTCAACGGGAACATACCCCCTCTGAGTTAGTCTTTTGATGATCATCTGTCCGTCTATCCTAATTTGATCCATTCGGTCAGCTTTTTGTTGGAACTTGCTTAGGTCATTCGGCTCGCAAAGCTCCCTCAGCTCGTTCAGCGTGTCGACCAGCCCACTATGCAAGGTGGCGATCTCCTCCTACATGGTTAATACATTCTAGCCCATGGTCGCTAGATGGGCTGATAACTCCCATACAAAATCTACAATAAGACCTCCAGCCACTACCTCCGGAGAATCGACCATCACCGCCAAGGGTTTATGCTTCTCTGTTTGCTACTCCATGGCTTCAAAGGAAGATGACCACCACTCTATTTGCTCCCATTCAGAGCCGATAGTAGGCAAAGGGTCGGGGGACCAGCTCCTTCCGAAGTGATTGCCAGCATAAGCCCCGCATATTCGGCCTACAGACCGACCATTACAATGGGGGCGGACTCCGCAACGTTGTTCGTTGGCTCACCATCCTGGCGTTCCTCTGACTCATTCAATTCATCTGCATTGGAATAATATAAAAAATTGTTGAAAAGCATCAACAGCCAAGGAAAATTTTACATACCCATAAATCTATCTATAGAAGAAAGGATCTTAAAGGGCTTCTCTCCCTCACGCTGATCTCCACCATCCTACAGTAGCAATTGAGAAGAGACTATGATCGCTCCTCCCGCAAGCTCCTTTCTAATCGCCTCAACGCCTCCAACTAGGAGGTCCTAAAAACCTATTTGTTTAATATTTTTACATTTTTTTTCTAAACTAATTTAGTTTGCATTTTAAAGCACTATAAACATCTAAAAATTATTTGAGTTTTAAAAAACACGCAAAACATCTTACAACATATCAAATATATTTTATTTCAAATAAAAATATATAGAAAAATAAAAATAAAAATCTTGTGTAAATAAATTATCAAATTATAACCAGTTTATTCATCATTATTTACCAATTTATAATGGGCTATTTATCAAAAACTAACTTTCTGATTTATAGCCTGTCTACCTTCCCGGGTTCCTCCCCCTCTAAGCATGCTTCACAAGTAATAAAACTTAGACCAGCATTTCTGATGTTAACATAAAGAGTGAAATATGAATCAGGATTTTGTTTTGAGCCAAACCCAACCAATCAACACTGAGATTTGCTTCACAAGAGAGTGTTTTGTAGGACCAATACATAGCTTTGCTCCACTCCTAATCATGTTGTTAATCACAATTTATTTGTCTTTCAACTTCAATTCCATGGTTTTCAACAAAAAAAACCATAGTTTCATATAAATAATGTACATAAGATTTAGAAAATTACAATAACAATCTCACAAAGTTTTCCAATCAGAATGTTAGATATTCAGACCTGCATCAGCCTCAATGATTTGAGCCAAGAATGATCAAAAGAAAAATCAGCAACAATTTGTAATTGCAGACATTTCTTGAAGGACTTATTTTTCACCAATCTATGCCCAACTCTCGTGCGAGGAAAAGCTCTTCGACATAGCGAATGACAGGACCCGACGACGTTATGTATTTCTGCATCTGAACTCTAGCTGATTCCTCTGCAACAAATAAACATGATAGAGCAACCAGAAATGAATTTATATATACATTTTTAATTTAAAAAGAAATGGTAGGAGGCTATTATACGAGCCCCGGTCATCCCTCCTATGCCTAAGAATTCGTATACCACACCCTACACCGGGAGAATCGAACCCCAGACCAGAGATGACTTACAACTGACAAGCAGATGCCCAACCAACTGATCTGAGTACGCGACGCAAATGAATTTATATATATATTACATTGAATATGATAATTAAAGCATACCATCTTCATTTAGCTTCTTCAAAAGTTGGGATCTAGAGGGCAGGGCGTACATTCCAGCAGCAACTGCCTTTCTAATTGCCCACCCATGATGAGGAGCAAAAACTTTGGAATAAGCTATGGATGCAGGATCCTTGAGAGAGTTCCCACTGATGCATAAATGGAAAGGAATCAGCAATGACACGGAGTAAGTGAGGATCAAAGCTCAGAACTTAACACTAGATTACTCGTTAGCGTCGCCATTGTTCTTGTCCTGAATGTCTGAGGTTAACTTTATGAATTCTATAATCTTTTTCATTGCATATGGTGTTATCTACACTTGTTTTTCAATTGCAATATATGATAAACAAACATCATAGGTATTTAAGTACAAAAAAAAAAGAACATCACATATACATATAGATTTTATAAACTTACAATAAGGCTCTCGTGCTACATAATTAGTGTTAAGCAACCAAGATTTCACTAGGGGAGTGGAAAAAACAAAAAACATTAATGGTGAGTGTGTGATAAAACACAAAATATTAAAAGTAAATATTAGAAAGGTTTGTGTGCCTGTATTTAATAAAATAATAAGAATTAAATATTAATCACAAGAAAATTCTTTAGAACATACTCTGCTACTAGGATTTCCTCAAAAAGCACTTTGACCATGTCAATTCCGCGCTTCACCCTAAGAAGATTTCGTGAATGACTCCCACCTTGCCTTACACAATCGGTCCTGATGTCTAATTCAAGCATAGATTGCAACGTTGAAATAGATTTTGCCGCTTCCTTAAGATCTTCTACCTGTTTTTACCCATGAAAATAAATAAGAAAGTTAAAGCGAACTAGTATTAAAAAAAATATATAAGCTCAAAAAACACCAAATAGATCATGCTGCAAATTTGTATCTCAATTCAATACTTTTGAATAATTTAAAATTTTGATATCTAGAACATCCAGAACATGTTCAGATGAACTATAAAATCATAGAAGTTCTATTCAAACTGCATGATATATTTGAACTAGCATTCACCAATAATATTTTAAGACATGACTAAAATATGATAATCAAGAATGGAAAAATAGCATAAATTATAAATATAAAATGTATTTGTTTGTTGTCATAAACGGTGACAGTAGAGTTTGAGTTAGTTGGTCATTGTGAGCCCAATATTATGTAACAGGCCAGCACAAGAGTTATATCCTAGGAAAGTCCCTCAAATGTTCAAATCAACAATTAAGCTTTAACTGTGAATAAAAACTAAAACTATTTCAGTCAAGTCTCCCTTTGGGATGAAGAAAGAGACTCAAAGAAGAGCCCTACACCCTTCTTCAGCGAAATAAGAAATCAACATGCCAATCTGGGAATTTCACCGTTGGGAAGACACGTTGACTTCACTTATGAAAAGGCACAAGCAATCTTAATTTGGAAATAGTTTCTTATGAGACATTTCAAATCAAACAAGCCACAACAAACTAGTGTTAAGTGAAAATAATTCCAATACCGGTCGGTCAAACCTTAATATGGCATTCTGTAGCCCTGAGAAAGTATTTACATTGATATCCAAAAGATTGTAATATGGGAATATTAAGGCTAGATCACCAGATTAGAATACCACAATGAAATATTTCAAGTATTTAATCAGGACCTCAAAATACAAGGATAATTAATGCGCCCCTCAAAATTGTTGATTATGGATTAATCTCAATCATCAAATCAAAAGCTCCAAAACTTGCACCTTCACAATCTCCACGCTACAAAAGATTTGTGAAAGCTCATCCATCAAGTATAAGATAACTAACCTTAAGGTACCAATTGTAACACCTAAAAATACCAATAATTTTGGAAAATATATCTTAAATTATGAATATAAACTCAATTAATCATCCCAAACCAATTTGTTAACCTAACTAAATTATGTCAGATAAAAATTACTAAATGGCTCACATCTAACATTATATTAGAATAAATATAAAGAATGAATCCCATTTCCAATACATCAATAATAACAAAAAGTTGATTGGAATGTTGATGTAAAGAACTTTGATAACTGATACAGCCAATTTAATCGAACTTCCAGTGCTACAATTAAAATTGACCTTTAATATGCTTTAATTAAATATGATGTTTCATTTTCATTTAGAGATATATATATATATATATGATCTTTTATCTAACATGTTTAAAAAGGGTAGGGCATCCTAAAGGATAACGGAGGAATCATGCAACAAAAGGCAACAATGAAAAAACAAAGAAGAGAAAACTTCAAAAGAGAAAATAGCAAAGGAATATGCATAAGCAAGCCGGAGCCCTTTTTTACACTTGATTTGGCATCTCCCATTTCATCGATTCCATGATGACTACAAAAAGGAAGCTCAAATAAGAAGAAAACACTCTCGTCACCATGTCCCTCGAAAAAAAAAAAAAAAGAATAAACATCCCTCATTCAAGTAACGTTTTTTTTTTTTNTTTTTTTTTTTTTTTTTTTTTTTTGCAAAGGATGCTTCCAATTGAATCCTGTCTCAAAAAAGTTTCAGCTTCCTTAATTGATCTCAACTACTGAACTAAAGTACTTTTCCATATCTCTATTTCTCATAATCATCCTCCTTGTAGCTAAATCCACGTCTAAGCATAAAAAAACTTTCCTTGCGAATGATAGTCCTTCCAAGATCTTATCAACAAAAACTAATGATGGTTTATTCAAAAGAAGCCACTATTTCGAGAGTTCTGATAATACTTTCAATCCTTTAGACAGCTCTATCATAAAGAGTTTTTACTAGTCCTCTATTGTAGCAAAGAAAATCTTGGTCAAACATAGAAGCATCCCAACAACTTCGCACAAACTCTCAATGCCTTCATGTTCGCAATTTTTAATTCCTTCACAAGTACTACTGATCTCAATTGCACATCAACGACCATGTCTGAAACCTTCTAGTTAATTTCCAGTAGCACCTGAATGTGCACATGGATTATCATTATTGTACCAAATCACCTCGTCAACATACCAAATCATATCAACAACTTCCAGAACATCTTAGAGCCTTCTAGAATAGATAACTATTTTAGACTCTAGTAGTTAATTTGTCACAATGGTCAGAGACTTGGTCCAGAAAGAGGTTTCTCAGCAGTCCTAAATATCAAGTTTCAAAAACATATAGTATCATGTCTGCACCTCATAAATACTCAAATGTCCCACCAGCCAACTCAGCCACCTTGTCCATGTGCTCTACAATGGCTCATTGACCACACCATCAACCACCTCAACAAGGACACTAGTCACCTTGTTGACAACCTTGGCCATCTTCTGGCATCTCTTAGACTCCAAAAACATACAAAATATTTTCAAAAAATGCCATATATACACTCACCAAGAGTAGTCAAGCATGAAAACTCCCATGCAAGGGATCTAAATGGAAATTTAAACAAAATTTAAACTGAATGGTTGTTTATAAAAGGAAAGCTTGACTCAATTACTGTACTTAGAAATGGAAATAACCTAATATAGAAAAAATAAAAAAAATAGAGACCTAATTGTGTTCTCTGAAAAAAGGTAGGGATCTAATTATCGTCCTGTTAAAAACAAATTAACTCTCTAGTTTATGCTATTCATGTGCTCATAGGCTCACAAGTATTATTCTCCATACATAGGCTAATACACTTCAAAAGATCAATAATTCTATAAATCACATAAAATGCCTATCATATAATTTATCTGGAACTTAAGAAAGTAATTTAAGTGCTATAAATTTAAATTCAGATGCAGATTAAGGAAATTCTCCATTACATCTAAATCCACATGAAAGAAATTCAAGAATTCAAGTTCTTAGCCAGTTTAACGACTAGTACAGCACAGTGAGTATTGTATATATATGCATGATCTAGTTCCCTAATTTCTTAATCCCCGCTACAGCAGAAAAATCTGTGAGGAAATTGAGCTTCAAAATAGTCCAACAACTTAAAAATTTAGAATGAAAGTTAGCACTCTGTGTATATAAGAAGGAGAATTCCATAAAAATCAAAATGCTGTGAAAGAAATTGGACGTATTTATATTTATGCTGCTTCGCACTTGGCAACTTAACCCAGGTACAGCTAATCAAAGCAGAAGTCCAATGTGCAAACTTAATTTATGCCTTTTTATTTTTCCAAAAGGCACCAGTTGATTGGTGGTATATATTATGTTAAAATACTATTTCATATGAGCATCTTATTTTACAAAAACTGGCAAGTTTTCACCAAGGAGCAAACAAGTGGACATTCAACTTTAATAGATACAATTTGTTTGCCACTTGTTTATATACTGAAAATATCATCTACTTCTTCTCATTACTCTAAATGTCAATTCATTGAAAATTTCTAAAAGGGAGCATTCAAATTTGTTGCTTTCAAGTTTCATAGCTTTCTTTTTATGCTACAGGTGGCTGGTTGATTAACCTTTGAGCAAGCTCTTATAAAATGGGGATAAATATCAACTCGAGAAAATAAAATCTGTAAACCTCAAAACCATAGAGTTATCTTTTAATTCATAGCTTTCCAGCATTTGAAATTTCCTTTCAGCTGTTCAGTACGGGTTCAAGTTTATTAGCACCGCCCTGGTTCTGCTTTCTCGGTTCTGTTATGTTTGTTTTTGGTCTTGTTGTCGCTGTGTTACTTGTCTTCCAATCTTATAACTCTATATCTAAAAGTGTCATATATCCTCTCATGTAAATCTCTTCACTTTTATAAGATCAAAAAGTTTGTGATTCAACATGGTATCAAGCGTCACAAAAAACCTGTTTCTCTCAATCGTCTTGCCTGAATTTCTTTTGGTTTTCTTCTTCTTCCATTTCCATTCGGCTCTTTCTCATGAGTACCCTTTATAATTCCTCAACTGATGTTGTCATGGCAACCAACCTGAGCAATTCTCTTCCCAGTGACAGTCAGATCCCAACTCAGCTGAAATTTCCTTTGGGGAACATCAAAAATACCGTATCAGTTCCTCTTATTACCAATAATCATCCCACCTGGACAGCACAAGTGATAAAACGATTTCGGGCCAATGGCTATGAAATCTTTCTTAATGGCTCTTGCAACAGTTCAAACCAATACATCTGAAGACCCTTCAGGTATCGAAATTCATAATCCTGACAATAGCAAATATATTTTCATTGACCAGAATCTTCTCGCTGCTCTCTCTTCCGTTGTCTCCGCATACATTCTCCCCTATCTTCTCTATCTTGACACATGTGTCGAAATCTAGAACATTGTGGAACGAAGGCTTCAATCATCCATTTGATCTCACATCCTCCAGCTCAAAAATGAATTACACAACATTTCAAAAGGAGATGAGATCATGAATCAGTATCTTTCAGAAATCAAATATAAAGTGGATATCCTGGCCACTGTTGGAGTAATTCTTGACGTTGAAGACATAATTCGCTACACTCTTAACAACCTTCCTTCCAGTTATCATGCTTTCCAGACGTCTATCTACACTAACTTGAAGCCCAGTAGTCTTGATGACTTGTAAACCCTTCTCTACAGTAAGAAACTCAACCTGACATGAGAAGTGACAAAAGAAGCAAAAACAAACATAAACACAGCGCTTGCTGCTGCTCAGGTCACAGCAAGTATAAGGGCCATGTTAGATATTATAGTTTTGTATTTCTATTGTTTTATCAATTAAGGGTAGTTTAGTCTTTTCACTTATTGTACATATATATACTATTGTAATGAGGTAATTGGGTAGATTTGAAACCCTAGCCACTTTTGTTTGTCTCTTCTCTTTCCCTTCTCCTCCTCAATAGCAGTTGCAATTGTTTACATGGTATCAGAGCAGTTCTGATCCAGCATCGACGGGATTGTGAGTTACTAGGGATTTCAGCGACTCTAGTCTGTCGATCGCGAACTTGGGTTTCCTGTTCGCGATTGCTAGATCATGTTCTCGATTTTGGCAATCTGAATACCACGCGATAGGGTTTCCCATTCGCGATTTCGGCAATCTATCTGTTTCCGGTGACTACGGTGGAGAGGTGTGATAGGAATAAAAAGGATCGCAGGCTTCAGGGTTGTGAGGGCCAGATCAGAGATTTTGGAGGTTTCATTGCATGTAGTTGCAGTTTTTCGGATGATCTATCGTCATGGTATTTGGTCTTACTATTTTTTTTTCTTTTTTTGTATTGTTGCAATGACTGATGAAAAAGATGATTCTCTTAGGTCTATTAGCATTCAATTAAATGAACAAAATTACTCCTATTGGAGTTATGTATTGAAGAATTTTTTGAAACACAAAAGAATGTGGGGCTATATTTCTGGAACCTCTCTTAATCCCATAAATGAAAATGATGGAAAATATGAAGAAATGTTAGAATTATGGGAAGCAAATAATTCAAAAATAATCACTTGGATCAATAACTCGGTTTCACAATTAATCGGTGTTCAATTAGCAAAATATGAAACCGCCAAAAAAGTTAGGAATCATTTGGAAAGATTATATGTCCAGTCAAATTTTGCAAAGCAGTATCAATTAGAAATAGATATTCGTGCTCTTCAGAAAAATAACATGAGCATTCAAGAATTTTATTCTACCATGACTAATCTTTGGGATCAGTTATCTCTTACTGAGTCTGCAGAATTAAGAGCTTTAAAACCATACATTAATCGTAAAAAAGAACAGCGTTTGGCTCAGTTTTTTATGGCTCTTCGAAATGATTTTGAAGGGCTTCGTGGAACAAATTTACATCGCAATCCCCTTCCAATAGTTGATTCGGTGGTTAATGAGTTATTAGCTGAAGAGATTCGTCTCAAGTCTCAATCTGAGAAAGAGAATGTTGAGAAAGGTATCCTCCCCACTCCTAATCCGTCTGTTTTTGCAGCTACTCATAATAAAAGCAAATCTCATGGAAAAGTTAGTTTTGATGAATGTAGCTTTTGTAAGCAAAAGGGTCATTGAAAAGCTCAATGTACAAAATTGTTGAACAAATCACAGCAGTCACAACAACTCAATCCGTTGCACCCACGCAGCTTCAAAACTCCAACATCAAATATTGCAACAGTTGTTCCTCCGACAGACTCTCTTGGTGTTGGACATGCATATTCTTCGGCTCCTACAGTGGTTGTGCTTGCTTAGCAATTTCAAAAGTTTCTTGCCACACAACTACATGTCATGTCTGCCTCCTCAAATATAGGTTTGTCTTCTTCTAGCTCATCAGATATATCTACTTCCATTTGGATTCTTGACTCTGGAGCCTCTCATCATATGTCATTTGACTTTACATCATTTGTATCCTTACATCCTGCATCATCTATATCTGTCATGACTGCTGATGGCACTCTTATGCCATTAGCAGGCATTGGGTCTATATGCACACCACATTTATCCCTTTCAAATGTTTAATATATCTCTAATCTTACTTTGAACCTTGTTTCTGTTGATCAATTATGTGATTCTGGTTTCTCAGTTTTACTTTCTTCCACATCTTGTTATGTTCAGGATCCGCAATCCAGGAGGCTGATTGGGACAGGCCGCAGGCAAGATGGATTTTATATTCTGGATGAGCTAAGAGTTCCAGATGTTGCAGCTTCCAGTGTTGACCTGTCATATCTTCTTCTAAATTTTATCTATGGCACTCTCGCCTTGGACATGTCTCATCTTCTAGTCTAAAATACTTAGTTTCTACTGGAGTTTTGGGTGAGTTAAAAACTAGTGATATTTCTTACTGTTGTGGTTGTAAACTTGCTAAATTTTCCATTTTACCCTTTTCTAAAAGTGATTCACTTTCTGTTGCACCTTTTAACTTGGTTCATTCGGATGTATGGGGTTCATCACCTGTTGTTACAAAAAGTAGATCTAAATATTATGTCTCGTTCATTGATGAATATACCCGATATTATTGGATTTATCTTATGAAAAATCGGTCTGAATTTTTTTGAGTTTATAATATGTTTCGTGCAGTTATCAAAACTCAACATAATGTTGTTATTAAGTGTTTTCGATGTGATCTGGAGGTGAATATACCTCTACTAAATTCTCTGAATTACTTGCATGTGATGTGACTTTCCTTCAAACTTCTTGTACTGACACTCTTGAACAAAATGGAATTGCTGAAAGGAAACATCGTCATATTGTTGAAACAGCTCGTTCCCTTCTTTTTTCTGGCTCCGTTCCAAGTGAATTTTGGAAGGAAGCTATTATTATTATTGTCTATATTATTAACAGAATTTTATCTTCTGTTACTTCAGGTTTGTCTCCCTTTCAAAAATTGTATGATCATGCTCCTGATTATTCCGTTTTGAGAGTTTTTTGTTCTACTTGCTTTGTTCTTCTTCCTCATGTATAACGTAATAAATTGTCTTCGCGCTCGACAATCTGTGTATTTCTTAGTTATGGTGACAGTCAGAAAGAGAATCGTTGTTATGATCTTATCATTCAAAAACTTTTTGTCTCACGAAATGTTAATTTATTGAGCATATACCATTTTACTTCATTCCTCCTTCTCATAGTTTTACAAAGTCTTATCTTATCCCAATTGATCATTTTCACACAGATACAGATATTGAACCTCATCATGTGATTCATCATCCAAATAATCTTGATATTGAGCTTTGCAGGGTTGACACTGGTAGTTCTGCAGATCCAGATGCTCCCCCTATCCCTACTGCTTCCCAAGAATCTTCTGTGATTATGGATCCTCCTCTTCCTCGGTACCCTCAATGTGATCGTAAGTCTACTAAATTGCCAGATTGTTTACTTTACTTATTTTACTTCTTTTGCTTCCTTTTTAACCTCCATTCACAATTTGTCTGAGCCCTCTTCCTATCAAGAGACTATTCTTGATCCTCTTTAGCAAAAAGCTATGACAGAAAAACTCTCTGCTTTGCACAAGACATATACTTGGGACCTTATCTCTCTTCCTCCAGAAAAACGTGCAATTGGTTCTCGTTGGGTGTATAAAATTAAAATCAAGTCTGATGGGTCAGTTGAGCGATATAAAGCTCGTTTGGTTGCTAAGGGACTTTCTCAACAGTATGGTCTAGATTATGAAAAAACATTTGCTCCTGTTGCCAAAATGACTACTATTTGTGCTCTTATTGCAGTCGCATCTATTCATCGGTGGCATATTTCTCAAATAGATGTTAAAAATGCATTCTTAAATGGTGATCTTCAAGAGGAAGTTTACATGGCGCCTCCACCAAGGTCTCTCACAATAATGGTGAAGTTTGTAAATTAAAGAAAATTCTCTACGACCTTAAACAAGCTCCTCGAGCTTGGTTTGAAAAGTTATCTATTGTGATTGCATCTCTTGGTTTTCATTCTAGCTCACATGAAACTGCCTTGTCCCTCAAGAGTACCTCTCATGGTCGTATCATACTCTCTATAAGTTGATGACATGATCATTACTGGGATGATGATAATGGGATTGCATAGTTGAAATTACAATTAGCTCAACTGTTTGAGATGAAAGATTTGGGTACTCTTTGATATTTTTGGGGATTGAAGTGGCTCATTCTCCTAGAGGTTATCTTCTTTCCCAATCTAAGTATATTGGTACCATCCTTGAACAAGCTCGTATCTCTGATACTCGGATAACTGCTACTCCTCTTGAGCTTAATGTTCATTATAGCTCTTCTGATGGTGTTCATTTGTCTGATCCCACTTTGTATCGTACACTTCTTGGCAGCTTGGTATATCTTACCATCACTAGACCTGATATTTCTTATGTAGTGCATGTCGTCAGCCAGTTTGTTGCTTCTCCTACTACAGTTCATTGGGCAGTTGTTCTTCGCATTCTTTGTTATCTTCGGGACACTCAATTTCAGAGTCTTCTCTTTCCTGCATTTTCCTCTTTGGAATTACGTGTCTACTCTGATGCTGATTGGGGTGGTGATTCCACCAATCGTAAGTCGACCACATGATTTTGTATTTTTATAGGAGATTCTCTCATTGCTTGGAAGAGTAAGAAGCAAGCAGTTGTCTCTCGCTCTTCTACCGAAGCTGAGTATCGTGTCATGACATCCACTACTGCAGAAATTGTTTGGTTGTGCTGGTTACTTGCTGATATGGGTGTCTCTTTCTCTAGCCCAACTCCTATGTACTGTGATAACAAGAGTGCTATACAAATTGCCCGCAACTCAGTCTTCCATGAGCGCACCAAACATATTGAGATTGATTGTCATTTCACTCGCCATCATTTTCAACATGGCACCATCACCTTACCCTATATTTCTTCCTCCATGCAACTTGCTGACGTGTTTACGAAATCGCATTCCACTCAACGCTTTTGTTTTTTGACTAGCAAACTCTTGATGATTACCCTTGATGCATCGTGAGTTTGAGCGGGGATGTTAGATATTATAGTTTTGTATTTCTATTGTTTTACCAATTAAGGATAGTTTAGTCTTTTAACTTATTGGACATATATATACTCTTGTAATGAGCTAATTGGGTAGATTTGAAACCCTAGCCACTTTTGTTTGTCTCTTCTCTTTCTCTTCCCCCTCTCAATAGCAGTTAGCAATTGTTTACAAGCCAACCAATATCCACTACAATAGGAATTCTCAAAATTCCTGCTATCACAAGAACCATAAGAACAATGCTCTTAGTCAGTATAAAGGGCACACTTCATCTGGAGTCAGAAATTTCAATAACAGACGCAAGAACACTAACATTACTTGCCAAATCTGCAATAAAGTTGGTCATTCTGCATTTAAATGTTGGCATGGGCATGATCACACCAATCAGCCTCCAACTAATCTCAATTCTAACTCAATCTCCAATCATGACAATAATTGAATCCTGGATAGTGGTGCTAGTGAACACCTTATAGCAAATTCAACTCAGTTTCACAACATCAAGACTATAAAGGTGACAATTCTATCACCATTGGAAATGAACATCACTTTCCTATTGCTCAAACTGGTCAAGGGCTCGTTCCGACACCTATGCGTAAGCTCTTACTTTCTAACAGTCATCATGTACCTAATCTAGCTTACAATTTACGTTCAGTCCATAAGTTAACTACTCAAATCTATTATGCTATTACTTTTATTGCTACTGGCTATTCAATTAAGAATATGCAGACCAAAAAAAATACTCCTTGAGGGACCATGCATACAAGGGTTGTATCCAATAAAATCTCTCAGTAACTCTCCAACACCACTCAAAATCTAGCCCTCATATCAGTCCAAGAAGTTCCAAATCTATGGCACAGAAGAATCGGGCATTCCCGTCATAAAATCCAGCATGTTTTTCCCCACTCTATTCCAAGTTTACAACATATTAGTAATAAAATTCATTGTACTTCATGTAATATGTCCAAAAGTCGAAAGCTATCTTTTCATAAATCTATTACTAGTGCTACAGCCCCTTCACATCAAAATTATAAATATTATATCATTTTTGTAGATGACTTTTCTCATTTCACTTGACTATATTTTCTTAATCATAAAGATGAAACCTTCACTGCATTTAGAGAAATTAAAAACTTAGCTGAAATCAACCCAATTCTCATATAAAAATCATTAGAACATATAGCGGAGGTGAATACTAGAATTCTCAATTCAAAAGCTTCCCAAATCAATTTGGTATTCAACATTATTATACCTGCCCTTACAATCCTGAACAAAATGAAATCGCTAAAAGAGAGCACAAGTATCTTATTAAGACAGTTCGAACTCTTTTAAATGAAGCTTCCCTTCCTACAAACCTATGGGTTGATACATCACTCACTGCTAGCTATCTCATCAATAAGTTACCTACAGAAATTCTGAAATATATATCACCACATGAGACTTTATACAACAAACCGCCAACCTATAAGCATTTAAAAATATTTGGTTGTCGATGTTTTCCATGACTCAAGCCCTAGTTCAAAAATAAACTTCATCCTCTTTCTAAAGAGTGTATTCATTGGCTATACTCCCTTTCAAAAAGGTTATAAATGTCTGGACATTCAAACAAACAAGACCTATATCTTTCAACATCTAATATTTAATGATATGTGTTTCGATATTAGAAAAATACATTTTTTTTTCAAAACAGCACACAAACTTCACATTACATCTATCTCCACTTCTTCTCGTACCATCTAGTATTGTTTACCCTTTCAAACTATCTTCCAATACCATCAAGTCTCCCACAACTGACTCCATCACTCTTCAGAATACTTATCCAGATTCCATCTTGCCCATTGAACCAACCCTTTGTCATAACCATGAACAAATCCCTCCTCCTTCACCTATTCCTACAAAATATCACATGCCTACCAGAACTAAAATAAGTAACCTTAAACCCAGGACAATTCTTAATTTCACTCATCAAGCCATTAGTCATCCTACAACTTACTCTATGCCTGTATAAAATGAAAACTGGAAACAAGCTATGTCAGCTGAATTCCAAGCATTACAAGCTCAAAGGACATGGGAATTGGTACCTCCCACATCCCAGCACAACATTCTTGGTTGCAAGTGGACATTCAAGGCTAAACTCAATTCAGACGGGACAGTTGCTCGTTACAAAGCCAGGCTTGTTAACCAAGGGTTCAAACAACAAGAAGACAAAGATTACCTAGAAACATTCAATCTTGTTGATAAAATATTATTGTTCGTGTCTTCCTAACCATAGCAGTCACTTTCAACAGGCGGATTCTTCAATTGGATGTATCAAATGCTTTCCTTCAAGGAAACATACATGAGACTGTCTATATGCAACAACTTAAAGGCTTCATACATCAACTTCACCCACCTCAAGTTTGCAAACTAAAGAAAGCTAGCTATGGGCCAAAGCAATCTCCTAGACAATGACACGGTACCCTTACAATATACCTCAGCAAGTGAGCTTCTGAGTTGGATCAACCGATCCTTCATTATTCTGCTACCATAAAAACAACACATATATCTACATCCTGATATATGTGGATGATATTTTAATAGCTGGAAATGATTCCGAAACAATTGACACCACTCTCCACAGTTTACACGGAAAATTCGAGATGAAAACACGGGGAACCACTTAGAAATTTTTTGGTATAAATTCTACCCACACTTCAAATGGCCTACACCTAAATCAAACTGCCTACACTCAACAAATCCTTCATACTTTTGGAATGAAAAGTTCTAAATATGTTCAAAATCCAACCAATACGAGGAAATCTTATGAGCAACCTAATCAAACAACTTTAATGATCCCTCTTTTTATCGTAAACTAGTTGGCTCCTTGCAGTATTTAACTCTCACAAGGCCTGACATAACCTACGTTGTAAATCAAATCATTTAAACAATGCATCAACCGACTCAACACAACTTTCAACAGTTAAAACGTCTTCTCCGATATTTACAAGGTACTACAGATCTTGGTCTACTAATAATCAGAGGGAATTTTAAACTCAAGGCTTGCTGATGTAGATTGAGTTGGTGATCCTATTGATCAAAATTCTACAATTAGTTTTTGTGTATTCCTAGGATCTATACTTATCTCTTGGTCTGTTAAAAAATAAGTTACCATTGTTAGGTCTTCAACTGAAATTGAATATAGAGATTTAACAACGACTAAGACAAAAAAAGTCTGGCTAAGAAGATTATTTTAAGACTTTCAAATCCCTTTAAATTCTTCTATTACTCTCTATTGTGACAACTCTCCAATAACTCTTGCAAACAACCCAATCTTTCATGCTGGAACCAAAAACATAGAAATAAATTGTCACTACATCAGAGAATACATAAAAAATAACTACATTGTTGTTCATCGCGTCAATACAATCGATCAAATAGCTGATCTATCTACAAGACCTCTTCCCAATCTCACGTTCAAGTATCTCAGCAGCAAACTGACAATCTCAAACAAAGACTACCAGTTTGAAGGGAGTTGCAAAGTCATAGCTTTCGAGCATCTGAAATATCCTTTCTACTGTTCAGCACCGATTCAAGTCTGTCAGTCACTGGCCTAGTTCTGCTTGCCATGTTCTATTATGTTTGTTTATGGTCTTATTGTCCCTGTGTTACTTGTCTTCCTAGCTTGTAATTCTACATATAGAGGGTCATATATCTTCTCTCGCAACTCTCTTCATTTTCACAAGATCAAGAAGTCTGTGATTCAACATTATCTACTCTCAAATTTACTAGCAAGATCTTTCCAAAGTTTTGGGATGCATACTCCCAAGTTCCCCATCTTTCAGAATCAAAAGAATACAGTTTTCATGCTCATCATTAGCTACAGGGCTGACGTTTGGGGTCGGATATATGACTTCTTCTCGATTCATTAGAACTACGAACTAAGCAATGCGATTAGTACCATGATCAAATGAACCATTTAGCTTTCATCCAATTTCAACAGCATTAAATCCCACTTAGAAATGATAGGACATGATCAAAATTATAGCATTTCAACACACGCCCATTCTAAATTACACCCACCACAAGCTTGAGAAACTGCACCCTAAAATTTCACAAATTACGGCATTCCGTTTCTGTCATTACATGAAAGACGTAGCTGCAGAATCCGATAACATAATCAAGAACAACTTTAACAAACACAAGGAAGCAATTAACAACCAGAATCAACCGAATCACCGAATTCTAACAACCCAATCAACCAGACCGTAATCCCTCTCCGCAAACTACCTTGGAGACGTTTCAAATCAAATCAAAGGATCCAACAAAAATGAACAAGAACTACCTTGGAGACGTAATCCCTCTCGGCAAACTTGAAGGCGATCCCAAGGCATCCAAAAAGAACAGAAACGCGAGAGCACGCATCAGAGAAGTTAACAGACTCGATGGGCACAGACTTGGAGTTGACCGTCTCCGCCAGACCGTCGAAAGCATCGGCGATTCGCCGCAGCGGCTTGTACTCTTCGGCCGCCATAGGTGAAGAAACTTCCTGAGCTTAATCTCTCCCCTCGCTCTCTAGCGCACGCTCGCTTGCCGTTAGGGCTCCGGAATGTAGGCCCTGCTTCTAATCTCTGGTATGCTTTGGATCCAGCATTTCCCAACAATGAAGATGCCATCGCCTGCCGAGCAGGACAAAATATTGCATCTGGACCCTGTTGTTACTTACAAACGTATGCTTAGTGTCGAAAATCAGTATTTAAGTCTTGGGCTGCCCAGCACCCATAAGGGCTATTTTGAGAGGTGATAAGTGATATCAGAGCAGATTACTGTCTGCCAGGTGTGTGGACTCTCCATGGTTCAGTGGGACCTTCGGTGGAGTCGATCCGTGACGAGGGGCGTCCGTGATTGGGTGGAGGAGAATGTCACGGACAAATAGTCCCACATTGGCTAGGTGTATGGCCGAAAAGCAGTATTTAAGTCTTGGGCTGCCCACCACTCATAAGGGCTCTTTTGGGAGATGACAGTGTGTTGTGTTATGGTGCCGCATTTTAAATTTTCTCTGAGAGCTGTATTTTTTCATCAAGTATGATTATGTGTGGTGATTGCTAAAAAATTATGTTTAATTTTTTGCCCCAAATAGACCTTTAAAAGCATTAGCAAAAGCAAAAAATCATATTTTTACGGGTGAATCTACCCGAATTCAACTTGTTTCTTAGAAAACAAAACCACACATTTTCATCTGTTTCCATTTCCATCAAATTTTGTCACAAGTAGTGTTTCATCATTAGATTTTCTCATGTGATTTTGATAGCTTGGGTTACATTTGTTCGAAATCTCTCATATTGTGGGTGGCCTAACACAAAGCTTTGTGTTTTCCCCTTTAGTTGTCGGGACCTCTCTCTTTCTCGCAATGTAAATTGTTAATTTGATGTTTTTTGTTTTCAGAAACTCATGATAGGTCAAGATTTAGCGTTTATGGTACAAACTCATGTATTTATTTCTTTTAGTTTTCAAAGAAGCTAAATATAGAAGAATGAAAAAAAAGAAAGAAATGAAGTCACAAAACCAAGTGGTCCGCAATGAGCGTCTAGGTAAATTGGAAGGAAGTTTGGTTGCTTTTCAAAAGTTTATTCTATAGGGTTTTGATTATATGTAACTGAGATATGTATTGCATCATATACATTTACCTCTTTTGTTTAACGAAAAACTTAACAGCTAAATAAATCATATGTATTGATGATTTTGTATTGGAAGAGAAAGTATTTTATCTTATAGGATTTATCACATGTACAATCAGTTCAATACTACCACAAAACCAGTATAATACCACCCTACTTTCACACTAATAACACCACAATATCATCACAATTGTATCATAGTAACACCATGATACAACCACAGAATTACCACAATACTACCTTAAAATAAGCACAATTCCAATAGAATACTAACCAGAAATGCAACGCAATCCCTCCACATTTGGTATTATTCTAATGTTAAGTGGTGTTATTGGGGTAATGTTATGGTATTCTAGAAGAAATTATGGTAGTATCCTATAGAAGTTGGTGTCATTGGGGGTAATGTGGTGTTATTGTGCGGGTAACTTAGTGGTATTATAATTTTTATTTGGTGTTACTATGAGTGTATTTTTCAGATATCCTGATTGTTAAGTGTTGTTATTAAGGCGATGTTGTGGCATTCTATAGGAAATTTTTGTAGTATTTTGCAGTTAAGTTGATATTATTCATGTGGTAAAGTGATGTTATTGTGGGGGTAATTTAGTGGTATTATCATGTTAATTTGGTGTTACTATGGGTGTATTTTTGTGATATCCTGATTTTTAAGAGGTGTTATTGGGGTAATGTTGTGGTATTCTAGAGGAAATTTTGGTGGTGTCCTGCAATTAAGTTAGAGTTATTCGGGTGGCAATGTGGTGTTATTGTGCGTTAATTTGATAATATTATCATGATAATTTGGTGTTATTTTGGGTGTTTTTTTTTTATATCATGATTATTAAGTGGTGTCATTGGGGTAATGTTGTGGTATTCTAGACGAAATTTTGGTGGTATCCTGCAATTAAGCTAATGTTATTAGAGTGGTAATGTAGCGTTATTGTGGGGATAGTTTGGTGAAATTATCATGTTAATTTGGCATTACTATGGGTGTATTTTTATGTATCTTGATTGTTAAGTGATGTTATTGGAGTAATGTTGTGATATTCTGGAAGAAATTTTAGTAGTACCCTACAATTAAGTTAGGGTTTTTGCGTGGTAAAATGGTGTTATTGTGGGGGTAATTTGGTGGTATTATCATATTAATTTGGTGTTACTATGAGTATGTTTTCCCATTATCTTGATTTTTAAGTGGTGTTTTTAGGGTAAGGTTTTGGTATTCTGAATAAAATTTTGGTGGTATCTTACAGTTAACTTGGTGTTACTGGGGTGATAATGTGGTGTTATTGTGGGAGTAATTTGGTGGTATTATCATCTTAATTTAGTGTTACTATGGGTGTATTTCTCTGATATCATGATAGTTAAGTGGTGTTATTAGCGTAATGTTGTGTTATTATGGAGGAAATTTTGTGATATCATGCTCTTAAGTTGGCATTATTGGAGTTGCAATGTGATGTTATTGTGGGGGTACTTTTGTGATATTATCATGTTATTTTGGTGTTACTATGGATGTATTTTTTCTGATATCCTGATTATTAAGTGGTGTTATTAGGGCAATGTTGTGGAATTCAGAAGAAAATTTTGGTGTTATCTTGCAGTTAAGGTGTTATTGGGGTGTTAATGTGATGTTAGCGTGGTGGTATTATCATGTTAATTTGGTGTTACTATGGGTGTATTTTTCTAATATGTGATTGTTAAGTGGTGTTATTGGGGTAATGTTATGATATTGTGCAAGAAATTTTGGCGGCATCCTGCAACTAAGTTGGTGTCATTTATGTGGTAACGTGGTATTATTGTGTTGATAATTTGGTGGTATTATGATGTTAATTTGGTGTTATCATGTTAGTATCTCAGTTGTATTCTGGTTTTGATTTGTTGTTATTATGGTGGTAATTTGGTTTTGCTTTGGTGGTCTTGTCGTATTCAATTGGTTTTATTCAAATGAGGTGGTGTTATTATGGTGTTATTCTATTTGAATATGTTTTTATGAGATGTATATTATTGGTAAATTGTGAGTATTCTGGTCTTGAATTTGTGTTATTATGGTGTTATTCTAGTTAGAATCTGTTTTTCAATTGGTGTTATCCTAGATGGTTTTCTCATATAGGTATTTTGATGGTAAAAGGGTTGTATTAAGTTGTTAATTTGACATTATTATGGTGGTATCCTAGTAGTGCTAATATGATTCTACCCAGACATTGTTTTCTTTTGCAGGGATGTTCAACTGTAGATTTCACACATTTGTTGTTAGATCTGTTTCTGATGTGGTTAGACATACATTAATCGATGAGATAGTAAATACACCGAAGGTTGTAAATGTGTCCCAATTTTTTAATATGTATGCATATCAACAAGAAAATATCATAATATTACTTGTCGGTTAACATAGAAAAGGTTCGCAGACCAAACAAATGTAATAAAATATTTAGTTTATGTAATCGAGTCCCGCTAAGAAGACATGTGTTTATTCCTCAAGATAGGTATATTGTTTGTGGTGTGGTGCTCGATTATTTAAACTATTAAATGTGTGAGATCTTTTTTGTAGCATTTTCAGAATTAAAATATTATTTTCAAAAAATCAAAATTATATGTATACTAAATTAAATATTATTTTCCAAAATTAAAATTAAAATTAAATCTAGAAAGCGACCGTCAGAGCCGAACACAAGCTGTTCATGAATAACGAGTTTTTTTGACAACCTTAATCATATCAATTACATCATTACTTTAACTTTTATATATTATTTATTTATTATTTAATTAACTTAAGACAATACGAGTCAAACATGATCAGGCTCGTTTATAAATTGAGCTCAAAAAATTTGTTTGTGCTCGACTCGTTTTCTTAACGAACAAATCAAACATGAGCTCAGCGAGTCGAACACTAACTATTCACGAATGATGAGCTTTTTTGACAGTCCTTCTCGCCATATTCATTTATTCAAAAAGTTATAACATAATGAAAATTATATATTATACTACAACAACACCAATCACTCATCCCATTAAGTTGGGTTGGCTACATAAGCACATGCACATTTTTTCTCCATTATATCAGTGTCATATTTTCATTAGTAAAATAAGATCATTTTAAATATAATATGTCTAAGCCTTTTTAGGTCTACCTTTGTCTTTTTTAACATAAGTTTAAAACATCTACTATCCTAACCAGATCATTAGATGGTCGATTTTAATGTGATCAAACCATCTAAGACGACTCTCTCTAATTTTATCTGTCACTAGAGCTCCACCATCTCTTTAATGGCTACATTCCTTTTGCATATTGTCTCAAGCCACTGATCCTCCTAAGCATTCTCATCTCAGCAACACTTAGTTTTATGCTTCTCTTTTAAAGGCCAGTACTCTGTGTCATAAAGCATTGTAGGTCTCACCGCCATCTTATAAAATTTTCCTTCAAGTCTATGCGATACTTTTCTATCACACAATAGGCTTAATGAATTCCTTCACTTCAACTAAAAAAAACTTGAATTCTACTAATAATATCCACATATATGTCACCATCACATTAAACAATACACCGAAGATGCTTAAAACGTTCACGCCTTTTAATGATTTGATCACCCTGTCACTAGATCTACTGCTATTAAAATTACATTCTATGTATTCAGTTTTAGATCTATTAAAATGATATGTTTGTCTGTGTATCATATTTATATTATAATATTTTAGTATCATAATGTATTTCACTTTTAAATGGTAAACTATAATAATATTTTTAATATGATGTTAAGATAATTGAGTGTTATACAATAAAGTGTTTTAAATAGGACTTAAAATGTTATTTGATCCTAATTTAAGTACTAAAAAAATATCCAAATGTTTTTGAAAATTATTTACCATCTTAACTCACCTAAATTAGCAATGCATGCAATAACTCTTAAGATTAAAAATAATTTACCAAAAATGATTAGTATATTGAAGAGTGAATAGAACATTGGATTCATAATTAGTCTCTTTAATTAATAGATAAATTAACAATTAATTAAAAATTAAAATACAATAACCTTCATAAATTGCATTAAATTTTGAAATTAACTTACTATTTTACATATTAAAAAACAATCGCATTAATTCATCTAATTTATGAAAATTGAAATTCATATCAAAAATATTTTTAAATTTTTTTAATATTTACCAATTTTAATAATTAAAATAGATTTAAATTAATTATTAAAAGAGTTAAATATTAAAATAATTTATTTAAAAAAGCTTAAGAGGTAAAAATATGATATAAATGAAAATTAAAATTAATTAATTAAGTGCTGAAAAAAATTAAAATATTATATGAAATCAATTAAATCTCAAAAATTATAGAGCTAAACATGATCAATATGTCTATTGAAAATACTTAAAATGTTCTGTGCATTTACATAAATACCGACCAATTCTTATGTTTTAGATTTCTGATATCTATACTTTGCTTTTTTACAATAATACCGCCCAAATAGTTCATAACTCGTCAGAAGTACCGTTATTTGAACTTTTTAAAAAAGAAATACACATTTTCATGCATGAATAAGATTTAGATTTGTTAATACGTAGGAGTTGATTAGAATGTATGTAAATCTCTCTATTTTAAGTAACTAAAAATAGAATATTGGTGTTGAGTCCAAAAGTGTCCGGGAAACACATCTAAGACATAGAGCGTTATGCAGAGAGAATCAAGAGAGAGAGAGAGAGATATTATTAAGAATTGCACGAATGTGTCATTTCTATTCACGATATAGGCCTCTTATTTAAAGGAATATGTCTCAATCTTACAAAATTACGGGTCAATCTCCTTATCATTAGCTTTCAGAAGGGTCTTTTAGTAATTACAAAGATATGTGAATGTAGCAATGTTGGCAGATTGATGTCGGTTGGCAAGCGGTTTGTCGGTCGATTGCCTCGCCTTAACTCTCTCGATACTTGATTTAGGTTTGAATTATCTGATGACCGGTTTGAAGAAGGTCGGTCGTCATTCTGAAGGGTGAGGTCCTATGACATGCTTGATGGCATCTTACATTTTCCTTGTTAGCTTAAGATTCATCGGTTATTTGGCAACCGTTCGTCGTCAATTGTTACAGACGACTAGTTAAGTGATCGATCGTCTTCTTCTTTCTAAGTCTTTTGAGTGTCTTGAGATTTGTGCTTTTTTTTGTGTACATGTTTGGTTCCCTTATTCTCTTGCTCCTTGAAATCTACAAGGCACGTAAGGTCAAGGGAATCCTTTTAACATGAAATAATTGAACGACATTATTATGTAATAATAAACTTCCCTAGTTTTTTGCACCCATATCGCTATAAATAAGCCATGGGATATGAAAAGTTTATGCATTCTCCTCTCCTTCTTACTCCTTGGAACTCTCATTTCTTTCTCTCTGTGTCTGCTACTATGTCTGGCGGAGGAGAATCGTTTGCTGATAGGGACGCCCTTCTCAATACCACGAGTGACATGCGGACAAAGACCCATAAACTAGACATAAAGCGAAAGCCGACGAGCGAGATCTCTGTAGGGGAAATGAGCACGAACAGGGTTATGTTGAACCACAAACTAAGGAGTGTCGGGAGTGAGCCTAATCTTCGGGTCTCCTCACAGGCTCATTGTAGGAGGGGGCTCCGAAGCAGGCTGTAAGCCATGCTGACGTTCACCTTACAGGGCACCCGTTGGAGATGAAAGTTCCTGCAGAAGGAGAAAGAATGTTTGTTTAGGTTGTTGCAGGGGCTGTCTTTTCCTAAGGAGGCTTTAAGGGAGCATTGATCGAAGTTGAGGCACGGCTTCAACCGACAAAGAGTGGCTTTTTTCTTCGAGGGTGGAGAACCAGAGAAAGCTGGTGAGTATCTTTTCTCTTACACCACATCTAAATGGGGTGAATTTTGAGTATGTAATTTGATTTATCATTTGTATCTCTTCCCTTGGTGCAGTTACTGAAGTCTTGACTATCGATTCCATTTTGATAGATATTGATGCCAGTCCAGTGGATGATGTCAACATTGTTGAGCAAGTCACCCTGGAGGGAGTGGATGATGTGGAACAGGGCGCAGTGGGGCAAGGTGTTATTGAGCATGGTGCGAGGAGCAAGGTGTTAAAGATTAGGGTGCTGAGGAGCAGGGTGTTGAGGGTCAGGGTACTGAGGAGCAGGTTGTTGAGGGTCAGGGTACTTAGGAGCGTAGGATGGAGGGGAACTTGTCCCTCGGTGGGGGTACGAGTGTGGGTTTTCAGGTTTCTTCCGGCACTACGAGGGAAGAGAAGGCAACCGAAGCGCACAAGGTGTCCTCTAACTTTATAGTGTGTCATCTTACTGAGATAGAAGGGCGTCTCCTTCATTTTATGGGTTAACCTCTACGGGACGGTGATGAAGGAATTGTTGAAGTTCTGGAGAGAGTTGACCGAATGAAGAAGGAAGTTGTTGCACTTCATGAGGAGCTTGTTGTTTTTTTTTTTAGTATATAGCTTGTGTTGCGGCTGTGAGTCCTTGCTTTTTCCTCTTTTCTCTGGGTTTTGCTACGTCTCTCTTCATCCTCCTCCTAGTGTAGTCTCTTCATGGTTCAAAAGCATTCTCAGGAATCATTTAGTTTGATTCTTGCTATGGAAGTTTTGATCCTTTCTGTGACGGACGTGAAAAAGAACCATAATCGTTATAATCTTGACCCTACAATTTGCTTGTGATCGGCAGACAGCCACGAGTGGGCCACAAGTAGTTTTTCTCCCAACTTTGTCTTTTACAATGATCACGTTAAGATGGGTCTTCGGCTACCGCTTTGTCGAGAGTTGCAATCAATTTTTAATCATAATGGGATCATTCCAGCACAAGTTCTCTCCAATTCAAGTGTCATCCTCATGACCTATGCATTTTTTTTGTAAAGGAAAAAAATAACATGGTCTTCAAACTCTTCAACCGCTTTTTTTTTCGTTTTGGATCGATCACGATAGCTATATTCAATTAGTCACAAGCTCTAAGATTCAATTGTTGGGCCTCGAGAACAAGGAGAATGACTGGAAGAAGAAGTTCTTAATTGCCTCGTGTGCAGACAGTTGGTGAATCCGTACTACTCTAACGAAGTCGGAGGTAACGAAACTGAAGACCTTACCAAGGACCGTTTGAGATCATAAGGCATTGATTGAGGGTCAGCGCTTCACGTTGGGTACAATGGCCCATAGTGATCGACGCATGATTCATTTAGATGATGTTAATACTATGACAGAGGATTCGTGGAGATCGGTTGACAACAAAGAGGTTGCCTAGAAATAGGCTATGGAGAGAGGGCGGCTTCAAAAAGACCACGGAGGAGAGGCGATCCTCCCTCACTTGGTTTAGGTAGGGTTCAGGCTGACTCGATTAGGTTGGTGTTTTCGTTCATTTTTCTCTTTTTTTTAAAAAAAGGAGTCGCCAGCTTGTCGATAGTCGTATAATTCCCCCATTCGAATAAATCTCCCTCCCGAATCATATAAATGGTTTGAAGAGGAGAGGAACCGAATAAGAAGGGACATACGACAAAGTGATAAATAAGAGAAAAAGTAAAACGTGGAGAGTCTACGTGCGATAAACCTCGCAAGGATATGTTAAGAATGTCCACCCAAATAAGGATCGGGCGGAGGCATCTTAAACCCAATATCCGCGAAAGAAGTATCTACATAGACTACCCATAACCAGAGAGTCAGGTGTATGTATTCCGCGAAAGAAGTATCTACATAGACTACCCATAACCAGAGAGTCAGGTGTATGTACATGTTTTGGGGTCAAGAGCACTCCCAGAGCAATNGATCAACCGAGGGGCATGATTCCTTTCAGAATCATCTCAACAACCTCCAGAAATTGGAGTCGGAGCATCAACAGATGCAAAGATATCTCAGCCAAATAAGTAAGGTCTAACCGGTAAAGTCTGATATCGAGGTATCACGACGAGTCATGGACTGATTGTAGAAAAAGAATACTTTGATCAGTTCAATGTGACTATCAACAAGGTGATAAAAATCAACCAAGTCAAATAAAATATCCATGAAGTTGGATATAAGAGATGTGGATTAATTTCAAAATGATGCTCTTTCACCAAGAACAGATTAAAAAGTCAATAAGGTTCTGGATAGGTGAGGCACTGAATCCTAGTCAGGTTCAANATCGTCGTATCCCAAATGGGCGGCAGCTCATCGACATCGGGTCGTCAAGGTGATATCAACGAAGTCAAGGAGCGACAGGGCTCAAAGGGGCTCAAGAAAAAAAAATGGTAGTGTGATCCTAAAAGGTAGAGGTAACTGGGTCGGGGTACCACGGACCCGTCATACTAGGACCCTAAGTCTACCTGGTCGTGAAGGTAGTCGACCCAACACAACCTGAGATCCCCAGTCAAGGTAGTCGACCCAACACGTCCTGAAATCCCCGGTCAGCAATCCGTGAATTGCATCATCCACTGCCCAACACGTCCTGAAATCCCCGGTCAGCAATCTGTGAATTGCATCATCCACGAGAACCTCGATAGCTGAAATCCCCGGTCAGCAATCCGTGAATTGCATCATCCACGGGAACCTCGGTAGCCCTAAGATCAAAGGAAAGAAACTTTATCCTATGACTACAAGCTAGAGCTCCAAGAGGTGGGACTTATACCTGCTGAAATAGCAAGGACGCCTCAGGAAAGAAGAGAAAGTGCAGGTTCAGCTACAAAACTGGAAACACCCCAAACAAAAGGACTTACACCCCGTCTGGGT
>JXCR01114940.1:113618-135653 GCA_002079205.1 Phalaenopsis hybrid cultivar | reverse complement strand
TAATAACTTCAGCATTTTGTTGGCACAACTTTCTATTTTATGCATGCCAAATAAATTGTGAGCCGCCTGAAAAATATCTTCCCACAATAAAATCTGTTAGAAGCTATTAGTATTGATTTATTTCCTTTCCAATTACTTCCTAATTTATGTATTTACTTTTATCTCTAAGTGGTTATTAGGAGATGAATTGATTCCTAGTGATATGAGTGTTATATCTTCCCTATTTTATAATTTATGTAACATTTATTTATATCCCCTTTTCATATCAATGAAATTATCCTAATCAATTCTCCAAACATATAAAATCAAATAATTTTTTTTTATTTACTCTCTATATTATTTTCAATAATTATCTAACACAAAAACACAATAACTTCAGCATTTTGTTGGCACAACTTTCTATTTTATGCATGCCAAATAAATTGTGAGCCGCCTGAAAAATATCTTCCCACAATAAAATCTGTTAGAAGCTATTAGTATTGATTTATTTCCTTTCCAATTACTTCCTAATTTATGTATTTACTTTTATCTCTAAGTGGTTATTAGGAGATGAATTGATTCCTAGTGATATGAGTGTTATATCTTCCCTATTTTATAATTTATGTAACATTTATTTATATCCCCTTTTCATATCAATGAAATTATCCTAATCAATTCTCCAAACATATAAAATCAAATAATTTTTTTTTATTTACTCTCTATATTATTTTCAATAATTATCTAACACAAAAACACTTTCATAATAAATCTTTCTATCATAAACCCATTTTGATTTTATAAAACTGATGCTATTTTTAAGCACAAATTCCATTACTAATGCATCACTTGATTCTTATATCATTAACATATTCTTGAATATGTCATTTCTAAATAAACATAGATAATCAAATGATTTTCCAAATATTTGCATGCACTTAGGGTCTGTCTGCTTAAGCAAAAAGCATCCCAATAGTCTGAAAAAGTGTCCAAGCATAAGTACAACCAAGAACCCATCAAGGAGCTAATAAAGATAAATAATCAAAATTTATATTTTTATTATTTAAATTTCAAAGTTAATATCTAAAAGTTTTGGATTTTCAAATTTAGAGACAATTATTTAGCTACCCATTTAAAAGAATGAAAGATAAAAACAATAGAAATGGTTGGCACCATCATCCATTAATGGTCCCCACTTTTTTCCTCCAATATTTCTCTTGTTCTCCAAATTATAATCATATAATCCCAATAGATAGGGCTATTTGAATTGAAGTTTCAATTAATGACTTCATGCGTATGCCATTACTTGGGAAAGAAAGAATATTTATCATTTTATTTTCCTTTAAGTTGTTTATTATTTCTCCATAACACCTGTTCTATGATGTTCACAACTCTTTCTCCACTTCATAAGTATCTTTTAAGATCAACAAACCCACAACCAAAAAATATAAACATTCTAAGTAACTCTTCATAGCTATTGACAAAGCTAGAAAATACTCCGAGCTAATCTTTTTATACTCCTTAACATCCTTGTAAATCCAAATCAAATCATCTATTTCAGATCATAAGTATACATCCTAAGCTAACCATCCAAAAGCATTCACAAATTTTCAACCACTGTTAAGCCATTGTCCTAAAAAATCTTCAAAATCTAACTAATCTTAGTATTCCAGCTATCATACCAAACTAAACCCCTTAATATTCCACCAAAAATTCCAAATCTCATCTCTAGATACTAAACTAAAATTCATGGCCTTTTATAATCTATAATTTCACTAAAAGACCACCCGCTACTGTCATATTTGATATCAAAGTCAAAACTCACATTTTTGCAATGTAAAAACAGGATTTTTTTTTTGGTATTTCTTCCCCTTAGGATGTGACTGGTGACTCAATCATTGAAATCGTGTTTATAATCAATTTCAGCACCATAATTTTGTAATAGATTTTATTGAGGATTTATTAGCATTCATGTGAAGAGAAATTTGGTAATTCATTTTCATTTTAGATAACTGTAATGGGGTTTTGGATTTGCAGCTTATGTGTTTTCATTAATATTTTCCCATATCCATTATTAAGTTTCTTATTCCACAATAACCTATAATTTTTTTTTTTTTTTTAATTTCGAATCAATCATTTAATTTAAGCTGATCTTTGATTTGGTGACACAGGTTACCACTTTTAAATGGTTATTAGATTAATTTTTTTTTATTTAGGAAAGAAAAGTAATTATAAAGATTACATTGCAAATTTATTTGATTTTATAAGTTTGCAATTTAGTATTTTTCATATTTTTATTCTACTCATGTTGCATGCTTATTTTCTATTTCGCTTGTCAATCATTTAATTTTATAAAGTAGAATTTCTTATAAATAAGAGAATAGATGCAGAAAAAAATAAGAATATTGATATAAACAAGTATTTATTTTTTATGAAGAAAAATATAGTGGTGTAAAAATATAATTAAGATTTATAAAATCCAATCAAAAAAGTATAAGTGAAATCTCAAGTACAATAAATAGATCAAGCAAAAGAGGCCCAAATAAAATTCTAAGAAAAGGCCCAACCTTGAGCCCTATGAAGGCTCAATCATAGGACCAAATTGATAAGGAATATTTGAAGTTTAGACTTTATTATTTAAATTTAGTATTTAAAAGCTTTAAAATTTTAACTTTGGTAGCATATATTGGCAAACCATTTAATAAAAAATGAAAGAAAAAAACTATGAAGATAGTTAGCACTACATTAATGACCGCCTACCTTTCTCTCCAAAATTCCCTTCTTTTTTAAATTATGTTAAATATATAGGGTTATTACGTAATGAAGTTTCAATTATCAAATGACATATTTTTAAGTGAAAATTTGTTCTTTTTTGTTTTGTGCTTGGTAGCTTCAAGCGTGCATTTTCCTAGGTGAGGATAGACATTTAACATTTTTTTCATCAAGTAATTTACTATCCCTACATAATACCTGCTCTACAGCCTTTATCACTCTTCCCACACTTTATAAGTATCTTTAAGCTCAACAAACCAGTAACAAAAGTCTTACAATCATTCCAATTAACTCTTCATAGTTTTTCGCAAAGATAGAAAACTCTAGCACCTAATCTTATTCTATATTTTTCGAAACCCTTACAAATCCATTTATATCAAAACATGAAAATCATAAATACGCAACTTAAGTTAACCTTCCAAACATTTTTAGCCTTTTAACCAACCTCACCTAGAAAGACCTTCCAAATTAGCACAAACTAGTTTTAGTATTTTAAAATCCTTAACATTCAACCAAAATTATATAGCAAACTAAATACTCGTGGCAATTTCTATTCCATAATCTCACAGAAGATCACCAACCACCATCAGTCATCCAAACATTATTTAAATTTATAGTCTTTAAGGGAGTTGCTCCTCTAGTCCAAATGAAGCCTGAGAATCAAATAATTGTAGTTCAAACTACACAAATTGAGGTAACCCCAAATTACCCTTACCAAAATTAAATAGTAAACTAAATATTCATGGCAATTTCTATTCCATAATCTCACAGAAGATCACCAACCACCATCGGTCATCCAAACATTATTTAAATTTATAGTCTTTAAGGGAGTTGCTCCTCTAGTCCAAACGAAACCTGAGAATCAACTAATTGCAGCTCAAACTACACAAAATGAGGTAACCCCAAATTACCCTTAGTTTGCATACATCTTCATATATTGTGAAACAAAATTAAAAATTAGGTCAATCCAACTATAAAAAATTTCTTTAGGTCCTATAGATTCATCTCAACGTAAAAGATACAAAAACTTCACACTGGATTGCTTGAATCAAAGCCAAAACTATGGACAGTCTCCATCTTGAGCTACAGGTAAAAGACAGCGCAATTGCCATCCATTCTACTTAAACGGAATGAACAACAGAAATTGCATCATATTCTATACGGTTCAAATGACCTTTGAAACAATACGGTTAGTCTAGATTGCATGTTATTTGAATGAACAACTAGAATTTAATCCATGTTTTACCCTTTACAACACGGTTGTAATATCTCCACCAAATGTGCCAATGTAAAACACATGCCACATTAACCTATGTTAAATTAATAAAAAATTAGAAATTTAAATAAATAAAAAAAAATGTACTTTACTCTAAAATTCATAGAAAACTCAAATTAAATTAAAAAAAATAAAAAACCCTCCATGAAATTAGTGAATATAAAATGATTAAGAATTCAAGAAACCCTAATTTATTTAAAATAGAATTAAACTAACTAAAGAAATGGCAAAATCCGAATTAAATAAAATTATATGGTAAAAATCAACTCAGTCAAGCTTAAATTTATATAGATGCTCTTTAACGGTTATCCCCTAGGAATTATTTCATTGAAATTTGAAAAAATAATTAAATTAAATTAAATTTACATAAAATTCAAATAAAATTTGATAAAATATGGATAAATGAATGCTAAAACTAAAATTTTCAGTTACAATTTAAAACACTTCACGAACCTTTTAAGTCGATGAAAACCTAAATAAAAACTAAATAAGTCACTTAACCCCATTAAGTAAATATAAAATACATATAGAAAAGAAATAGAAATAATCCCTAAAATTTATAAAAAAAAAATTGTAAAAATTGCAGTGAGTACTTTTGGGCTTAAAAGTCTATGGATAAAACTTTTTTTGTTATCTGTATTTATTTGGTTCAAAAATTACAAAATCATATCTTAGGTTTAATTAATTTCATTAATTATCCAAGATCATCTTAAAACTATAAAACAAAATTTCACTAGAAAACACTAGAATTATAGAAAAATAAATTAGAAACAATAGATTAAATATTTAAATTTCTAGAATTAAACAATTCCAATAAATCTTTAAAAATATAAAAAACATCAATTGACCTCTAAAGAGACCACCCTAAATATCTGAGAAAATTTCATTGAATTTGGAGTTAATTTGGTTGAAAAGGAAAGCCTAAACATTTAAACAATTAAAATATATTAAAATTACAAATTAATTTAAAATAATCTCAAATTTTATGGGGCTTATTCTTTGTTATATTCAGCTTCTAGAAATTTTCCCATGACTTTAAGAGAAACTATTTATATTTTTTAATGTTTTTATAAATAAAAAATATCTAAAATATATAAATAATATCAATAATATCAATAATATCAAAATAATCTTAATTTTCTATTGGATTATTCTTTGATTGCTCTCAATCTCTAAAATTTTTCTTATATTTTTTGGATATTTTTTTACTACTTTTTCTAAAGTAATATAAGTAGAAATAATAAAAAAACCAAAATAAAGAAATTCATAAAACCTTCCAATGTTGTTTTGAAGGTATTATGGGGTGTTACTATACTCCTTGAGTAAAGTGTACACTTTATTATGCTTAGGATTCCTTGGATAGCAAAGTTCATTTAACAATGAGCTTGTTGTATCTTTGATTATTCTTGAAACCTTAGATCAAATAAAATAACAAAAACAAGAACTCAAACAAAATTCTTAACATCATTAATCACTCAAATGGAAACCATCCCCGAACAAAATTAAGTTTCAAGGCAATTTAGAATATTAAAACAACAAAAAACTTAATAAGCACAAACCCTCAAGGCCTAATACACACTAGATGCTAGATATTACACAAGCCTAAGAATTTCTAAGTTAGATTTGTTAGGTTTGATCACTATTTGGAAGATTTTTGTGTTGTGGTGTTATGCGTTGTCATGTAATGTGGTGTTGTGATGTGGTGTTGTGATGTGGTGATGTTGTGATGCTATCATTTGTTGAAATGTGATGTGAAATTTGTGAAAATGAATGCCTATAATAAATTACTCGAACTCTTGTTCCGCATATGTTCAGGCTTAGAGGGACTTAATTAAATATTAAGTCGTTTAAAAATACCTAGTTTGCTTACAGATGCTTGCTTAAATTTGTCAAATCCTTAAGCATCACTAATACGGTGGATAGCTTGGAACCTGTGTGCTTAATACTACAAAATGTTTTCATTAAATATAATTGATTTGTTAACCACTATTTTGTAGAAACAAGGTTGTAATTTTTTGTATAAGAAAGTAATTTTTAAAAATAGGATGCACGTGTACAAGCTTGTGAGATTACAAAGAAGAAAGCAAACAAGGATGAGCCATAAGGTATAGGCTTTGGAGCAAAAAAATATTTTAAAATAAAGCTTGATGATAGATTGAGTTAAAATCAATAAGTTAGGTTGGGCAGTATGAGGCAAATGCTCAATTGCCATCTTACTATTTTAGTTTTGTAGGATTATATTTTATTGTGGGCCAACCACATTTGGACTTCTAATATTTTTGTGATAGATTATTACCTGTCTAATGTGTTTGCTTTATATGCGCACTAAACTAGCATACTTCTTCCAAAATTTCTTCACTTGCTTGTCTATAAGTGTGGCCTGGAAGTTTATATGCAATAAGCTTCTAGAAATAAATTTTTTATACATACATGCAAAGAAAAAATCATAAGAAATAAAATAAACTCTAGGGTAACTCTTCATATGAATTGATATTGTATCTTCTCCTTATCTTCATACACTTTTCCCGCACATGAATAGACTCTTCGCACACATGCACAATAGGGGTCATCCAACTTATGAGGATAAACGCCGCTTCTCAAGGAATTGTTAAATCATACTTTTTAAGCATAAAAGTACACATTAAAATTCCATCATGTGTTTCATATTAACATTGTATACTATTAAAAACATTATATTAAAAAACAATGCGTTTGTTAAATTCATTTCATAGCAAATGTAATCAGGATACTTGACTCCAATAGCTAAATTGAAAGTCTCATTTCTTTCTTTAATAAATGACAGTCATAGATATCTTCAAGATTTCTGGTTTAATTTTCCCACACTTATCACTTTCTAAATTCATATCCTAAAAAAATAATTTCTTTTGAATGTTTGTTTCATACTCCTAAGAATACATGCATAACTAATTCTCTATGTTAAATGGTAAAACCCTCCCAAAATTACTTTATAATCATTTTAAGAAGACTTTTATTTCCTTAAAGAGCATAATGTTCTATTTGTAATAGGATATTTACCGTTTTGCAAATAACTAAAAGTTCACTTAAGTTACGTATTTATGTTGAAAGATTGTAGGCTAATGCAGTATCAAAAGTATATCATCTCCCATTATATTTCTCTATCTTAACACATTACTACCATAAATATTCTCATAATGCATCTTATCTAACCTTTATGCCAATTTAAATCACCTCCGATAAATATCCTTTCTTTTTCAACTATACAACATAGTTGCTCATCCATCTCTTCCACAAAATATTTTCTAATCCAATATGAGAAGCTAAGCACTAACCACAATCATCGTATCCTCACCAACAATTATCTGCATGAAGGATATATTATTATTTTGATATATGATATTCTTGTTAAATGGTATTCTTGTTAAACATTGAAATTAAACAATCATAAATAACACTTTGCAAAAGAGCGTGCATCCTACCATCTTACCAAAACTTTTAATAAAAACATGTAGCATAAAGAAAAAAATAAGAACAAAATAACATGGTGATAATTTCAGATCTGCCAAAAATGAAGCTAGTAACCAAAATATACAAGAACTATTTCTAGCATACACACATTCAAAGCAATTTTCATGCATGAGCCTCATCCACCCATTCAAATGGAAGCAAAAAACTGGTACATTCATCCCTGAAAATCAGCAGCTACCACAAAAAAAAGGAAGGCAGGTGAGCTAAATTTATAATTACAATGAGGACATTTTGTGGCTGAACCTCCTTAAAGTCTAATATTCAAACCAGAATAAATTTCTAAGCAATAGCTAGACAAGCACTGTAACTAAAAGTTATCTCTCAATGCTTAAACATTTATTACAAGTTACAGACAGTGGAAAGCTGAAAGCTTAATGCTACCAAGTCACATGTTGCTAGCAATTCAAAAACAAGGAGAACTAGAAAAAAAAACGTTGATAGTTTGTTGTAGAGGATCCTTCAATCAACTTATCCATAGATTCTTCGGCTTTAGTACATTCGAACCTCCACTTAGTCTAACATAAGATTCATTCTAGTCGTGGACAGATCACCCAAGTTCAAGTTCATAAACAATGATTATAACCCTACAAGCTACTTGCAGTTGTTTCCAGTAGTCGTGAAGCTACATGATATAAAAAGGGATCAAAATCCAAAAGAGAAGGCAAAAATTGAAACTTTATTCCATAATTTTTCCAAATATGGAAAAGTATGTTCGGATTGAACTTGGTCTTTCGCAATTAGGGTGCTTGCAGAATCGAACAATTAATAAAATACACATTCTCAGTTCAAGACTCTTTAGTTTACAGATAAATCTTGCATCAAAATGAATTAGTGTATCTGATTAAACAAAAAAAAAAAATCAAGAGGCACGCAAAAGAAATATCCATACATACAAATTATAGAATGATAAATAAAATAGATCACAATTGATAAAGAAAAGAGCCCAATCAAAAGCTCCACCTAACCCCAAACAGCTATAAACTAAAAAACAAAATCAAGGTGAAAAGGGAAGAAAAGCAAAACATACAAAACTATGCATTCATTAAATAAAACAAGCCTAGACCTAACTATATGTATGCATAGCTTCTAAAATTTCTTATAAGAACAATATATAAATAATAACCAAGCTCATTAGTTTAATGAGACAAGCTGAAGAGCACATAAAAAACATGGCATTTAACTGTATCAACACTCAATAGCAGAGTTAAAAGTAATATTATTAGTTTCCCTAAATCTTTTAAAACAAAATCACCAAAATCTAGAAGCAGAATTATCTTCTATAGCATCAAATCAACAAATCTTTCGAATAACTAAGAAAATAATTCAAAAATCTATTAAACCAGCAAAGTTTCTCGCATAAGACCAAAAATTCACCAAGCAAAGGTAATACTTGTAGAAGAAAACAAAGCTATTCTTCTAAATACGGAACACTTCTGATGGAGAAAAGTTTTTAAGTAACATTCATAACTAGTGGTTCGATTGTAGAATTTAAGAAATTACTCAGATTTATGTTTCTGCATTAAGACTCCGTGAATAATTTAAAAGTATATCTTGCATAAAAATGAATTATCATATTTCATCAAACAAAAACCATAAGAAAAGCAAGAGAGACAAACATACAGACAATCATGAGCAACTAATCTATTGGGACACAATAACTATTGAAATCAAAGCAAAACTTCAACCATCCCAATCAATGACAAAAGAAAAATAGGATGCTGACACAACTAAATGAAAAAAAAAATTTCTTAATTATTAAAGAAACTAGCTTGAACGAAAAAACATATACATTCATAAAACTCCGAAATTAGAATCAGCATTTTGAATAAAAAAAAAATTCGGAAAAAAAATTAACCTTGCCAGATCGTTTCAAATGGGCTGAGTACGCCTTGACAAATTCGTGTGGCGACACATCCTTTACAGTTCGACCGACCTTCGCTGTCTCCATGCTCGATCTTCTCTTACCAACTATAGCCGCAAGTAGTTGTTGTATTTAAAGGAGGCTCGCGGAGCGCTCAGACTGGTTATAGGGTTTCCGCCGGAAGGGAGGAGAATAATTTATATCGGTGCCGAAGCCGCGAGTTTATTGGTGGGTATGCTGCACGAATAAACGTTAAAAAAATAAAACAAATTATTATTTAATAAATATATTTTATTTTATTCTTAAATGTCGTATAAATGAATATAGAATTACTTAAAATATTATTTACTTCATTAATAAGTTATAATATGATTATTTTTAGGATTACTATTATTAATGTTGAATCTTGAATTGACTTTCAGATATACAGACCTCAATAGTTTATTATTATTAAACTTATCATGCATTGTCTTTCAAAGATACACACCTCAATGGTTAGAGCCGAGAAAGATAGAGAGAATAAAGCGTCTAAAAATTCTCAGTAGATAGATCGGAAAAAAGGTCCTCAGACAGGAGTTCCTTTATTAATCGTCAAGCATTTTGTTTATATGAGGTTTTTTGGTACAATTACATAAAGGACAGAGCGATTATGAAAATCGCCCTCAACTACCAAAAGGACAGAGCGATTATAAAATCCATGTCTAAGTCCAAAGAAGCCCTTAATGCAATCAATATGTCGATTTAATATAATATTTGTATTACAATTTCAACTTGAATATGGCGGTAATTAGTCGATCAGCATGTTTAGGTTTGGCCAACAAAGCGATGGGCGTCGTCGTGGTGGTCGTTTTTACCGAGGTATAAGTGATCGGTCGGTCAGCTGCGTTCGGGCAGTTTTTAGAGAGCTTCGGTAGTTGGTACCATAGATACGCCCGTCGACCGGCTTCGCTCGTGGTGGACTTGATTAGTTTGTTGATCTTTTGAATGATCAACTCAAATCATGCCTCTTGAGTTTAATGTCTCGATCGTTGAGTCGTCGTTCTTTGATGTTTGATTGTTTTGAGATTTGTGCCGACAATACTGATGCGTACATATTAGTTCCCCGAGTTTTCCTGCTCTTTTATAGTGAAAGCTACGATAAGATTAGATGAATTATTAAACAATCAATGACATCAAAATTAAGAATTGATTGAACAATTGGCTTCCTTTAGGTTTCGTGCTTAGTGTGCTCCATAATTAAAGTCATAAACATGTTGTTGCATCTTTTATCGCTAGTTTTTCCATATAGCTGAGGTACATCATGGTTGATGCTACAAATCGGGTCCACGTGGATCCCAAAACTCTAGCAAAAGCGGGCTTCCAGGTCCCAGCCCCTGTAAAGAGAAAGAAAAGTGTGAAGAGAGAAAAACGATCGAAGCCCGAACCTGTTCCAATATATGTAGTTTACTCATTTGATGGCGCTAAGAAACGGTCATTGGAATAGTTTTGCCGAGAAAGCGGAGGTGCATAGTCATAAAAGAGAGAAAATTTTATGAAGAACATTTCTTCAATGGATAGATTCATGGGTATTCTTTCTGTTCCTTTTTCTCTTTTTTTATTTTAAAAAAGGTTGTTAGATTGTTGATCGTCGTATACTTGCTTTATTCAAATAAATCTCTCTCTTGAATCATATAAGTGATTCGGAGAGGAAAGAAACCGAATAAGAAGGGACATATGACAATGACGACAAACAGGATAAAAGAAAAATGTGGAGAGTCTACGCGCGATAAACCTCACAAGAATAGACTAATTATGTCCATCCAAACAAGATGGGGCGAAGGCACCTTAGACCAATATCTGCAAAAAATATCTACGCATACTACTCATAACAGAGAGTCATGTGCATGCACATGTTATGGGGTCAAAAGCACTCACAGAGGAACGTATTTCTACTAGTTAATTACATCTTGAGGGATACCCAAGAATACTCTCGATAAAAGGGGTTTCTCTTAATATTATCATAGACTTGGGGTATAGGCTATCGAAGGTAGGTTATTTAGTGTGGGAAAGTCTTGACGCTTCAAAGCTCATGCTAAGCCATCGGACAGAGGGTGAGTTTCTCACATCTCAAATAGGTAACGACTCATCAACATACAAACCCTACGGAATAACCTAAATCATCTTAACCGGGATATCTTAACATGTCAATGCACGTTTAGGTCATAAGGGCAAAAGACACATTATCGTATCCCAAATGAGCGGCAGCTTATCAGCATCATGCCATCAAGATGATATCGATGAAATCAAAGGAGCGACAGGGCTCAAAATGGCTCAACAACAAAAAGTTAGAGTAGTCTTAAAAAGTAGAGGTAGTTAGGTCAGGGTTCTACGGATCCATCATACACAGCTACTAGAAGCCTAAGTCTACCCAATCTTGAAGTTAGTCGACCCAACACGTCCAAAGATCCCCGATCAGCAATCTGTGAATTGCGTTATCTACGGGGACCTCGATAGCTCTAAGTTCAAAGGAAAGAAACTTTATCCCATGGCCGAAGCTCCAAGAGGTGAGACTTATACCAACTGAAATGACAAGGATGCATCAAGAAAGAAAAAAAGAGGGAGCTTCAGCTACAAAACTAGAAATCTTTCAAACAAAAGGAATTACACCCCTTCTGGGTTGAAGAGCCTTATAACACTCTAGGAGCATTAGACAATCACCTATATATAAAAAGATATATTATGTCAATTAGATTGGAGAAGCACGGGGACATCTCATTGGGACATGCAAATATGAATGCACTTATCTAAAGCAGTCCTTAAATATTGTGTAGGCCCTATTAATTATGACTGAGTATATTACCATGCAATGCAGCCTGTTTAAAATCTGGCCCAAAAGCCATGCAGAAAAATATAAGTCCAAGTTTTAAAGTCCCGAATATTTTAATCCTAAAAATTCCTTTATCTTATATATTTTTATTAGGATTTTATAGAAAGATCATGATTTTAAGACCAAATGAGCCTGTATTGCATCGTAATTTCCAAACAAACCACATAAATAAATAAAGAGAATAACATGCAATAAGGCAGAATAACAAGTCAAATCAAATAAATAAGAAAGATCGGTACCGTTGGGTCAACAACTTATCCCAGAAAAGAAAAAGATTGTTGAACTCCGCATATACATGTCTGATCCTAATTTTATACATGAATATCAAAAGCATAATTAAGATTCGGGACACAAGTATCTGTGTGCAGTCCTCTCCAAGTGGTTCCCAAGCTAAACGCCTCGAAACCCATGCCCATATTTTATTTCTGCTACATACCTTTCATAGACTCTAAAAAGTATAGAGGAAAAGTGAAAAAGACTCAACCAGCATGAAAATAAATGTTACCGGGAAAGCCAACGCTCAACGAATAAGGAGAAGTGCCTTATAATTGGACGAGCTGAATAGCACCTGCAAGGCTTCCCCGTAACGGTACTTGTGAGTGTGTGCATATAATTAGACACGACTCCGTGCAGCAAAGCGCCCTAACACACTTCCATTCATATCAAGCATGCAAGCACACCAAAAACACAAAATGAATGATGTCTAGCTAGCACAACCAATACAGTAAAGAACAATAGTCAGGCATAAAAAAAGGCTACCTAGCACCCTAAATTCCAGCTCAGAACACCATCTAACGAAAAGTGTCCAACCTAGTACCTAATCGCGCAGGGTAATGTCTCTAGCTATCGTATGAATTTGATGAGGTCACCACGCCGGCCCCATCCTAAAGATCTAAGAGATCTAAAGCACGTCACGACGAGGGATGAAATTTTGAAAGAGGCGGCCTCACATATGACCTAGCATATATAATTTTAAACGTAGGTGGATATACTTATAATATTTGGCACTGTTGATGCAACAAATACTTCCAACTCCTGCAACCGCCAATCACCAACCACCAACCACCGCTTATAGGCCATCACAACGACCATNTCTTTTGTTGAAATGTGATGTGAAATTTGTGAAAATGAATGCCTATAATAAATTACTCGAACTCTTGTTCCGTAAATGTTCAGGCTTAGAGGGACTTAATTAAATATTAAGTCATTTAAAAATACCTAGTTTGCTTACAGATGCTTGCTTAAATTTGTCAAATCCTTAAGCATCACTAATACGGTGGGTAGCTTGCAACCTGTGTGCTTAGTACCACAAAATGTTTTCATTGAATATAATTGATTTGTTAACCACTATTTTGTAGAAACAAGGTTGTAATTTTTTGTATAAAAAAGTAATTTTTAAAAATAGGATGCACATGTACAAGCTTGTGAGATTACAAAGAAGAAAGCAAACAAGGATGAGCCATAAGGTATAGGCTTTGGAGCAAAAAAATATTTTAAAATAAAGCTTGATGATAGATTGAGTTAAAATCAATAAGTTAGGTTGGGCAGTATGAGGCAAATGCTCAATTGCCATCTTACTATTTTAGTTTTGTAGGATTATATTTTATTGTGGGCACATTTGGACTTCTAATATTTTTGTGATAGATTATTACCTGTCTAATGTGTTTGCTTTGTATGCGCACTAAACTAGCATACTTCTTCCAAAATTTCTTCACTTGCTTATCTATAAGTGTGGCCTGGAAGTTTATATGCAATAAACTTCTAGGAATAAAANGAAGCCGCGAGTTTATTGGTGGGTATGCTGCACGAATAAACGTTAAAAAATAAAATAAATTATTATTTAATAAATATATTTTATTTTATTCTTAAATGTAGTATAAATGGATATAGAATTACTTAAAATATTATTTACTTCATTAATAAGTTCTAATATGATTATTTTTAGGATTATTATTATTAATGTTGAATCCCAAATTGTCTTTCAGAGATACACACCTTAATAGTTTATTATTATTAATGTTGAATATTGAATTGTCTTTCAAAGATACACACTTCAATAGTTAGAGTCGGGTGAGGGAGAAAGATTGAGAGAAGAAAGCGTCTAAAAATTATTAGTAGATAGATCGGGAAAAAAGTCCTCAGACAAGAGTTTCATTATTAATCGTCAAGCCTTTTATTTATATGAGGTCTTTTGGTACAATTACATAAAGGACAGCAATTATGGAAATCGTCCTCAACAACCAAAAGGAGAGAGCGATTATAGAATCCATGTCTAAGTCAAAAGAAGCCCTCAATGCAATCAATATGTTGATTTAATATAATATTTGTATTACAATTTCAACTTGAATATGGCGGTAATTAGTAGATCAGCATGTTTAGGTTTGGCCAACAAAGCGACGGGCGTCATGGTGGTCATTTTTACCGAGGTATAAGTGATCGGTCGATCGGCTCCGTTCGGACAGTTTTTAGAGAGCTTCGGTAGTTGGGACCATAGATAGGCCCGTCGACCGGCTTCGCTCGTGGTGGACTTGATTAGTTTGTTGATCTGTCCAATGATCAACTCAAATCATGCCTCTTGAATTTAATGTCTCGATCGTTGAGTCATCGTTCTTTGATGTTTGATTGCTTTGAGATTTGTACCAAAAATATTGATGTGTACATATTAGTTCCCCAAGTTTTCCTACTCTTTGATAGTGAAAGCTACGATAAGGTTAGAGAAATTATTAAACAATCAGTGGCATCAAAATTAAGAATTGATTGAACAATTAGCTTCCTTTAGGTTTCGTTCCTAGTGTGCTCCATAAATAGAGTCATAAACATGTTGTTGCATCCTTTGCCGCCAGTTTTTTCCATATAGTTGAGGTACATCATGGTTGATGGTACAAATTGGGTCCACGTGGATCCCAAAACTCTAGCAAAAGCGGGCTTCCGGGTCCCGGCCCCGGTAAAGAGAAAGAAAAGTGTGAAGAGAGAAAAACGATCGAAGCCCGAACATGTTCCAATATAAATAGTTGACTCGTTCGATGGCGCTAAGAGACGATCGTTGGAATAGTTTTGCCAAGAAAGCGGATGTGCATAGTCATAAAAGAGAGAAAATTTTATGAAGTCCATTTCTTCAATGGATAGATTCATGAGTATTGTTTAGATTCCTTTTTCTCATTTTTATTTTTAAAAAAGTTGTCAGCTTGTTGATCGTCGTATACTTCTTTTATTCAAATAAATTTCAGATAAGTGATTCAGAAAGGAAAGGAACCGAATAAGAAGGGACATATGACAATGGCGACAAACAAGATAAAAGAAAAATGTGGAGAGTCTACGCGCGATAAACCTCACAAGGATAGACTAAGTATGTTCATCCAAAGAAGATAGGGCAAAAGCACCTTGTACCAATATCCGCAAAAAAAATATCTACGCATACTACCCATAACCAGAGAGTCATGTGCATGTACCTTTTATGGGGTCAAAAACACTCAGAGATGAACATATTCCTACTAGTTAATTACATCTTAAGGGATACCCAAGAATACTCTCGATAAAAAGAATTTCTCTTAATATTATCATAGAATTGGGGTATAGAATATCAAAGGTAGGTTATTTAGTGTGGGAAAGTCTTGACGCTTCAAAGCTCGTGCTAAGCCATTAGACAAACAGTGAGTATCTCACATCCCGAATAGGTAGCGACCCATCAACATAGGAACCCTATGGAATAACCTAAATCATCTTAACTGGGATATCTTAACACGTCAAAGAACTTCTAGGTCATAAAGGCAGAGGAGAAATTATTGTATCTCAAATGGGCGGCAGCTTATTGGCATCGAACCATCAAGATGATATCGACGAAATCAAAGGAGCGACAGGGCTCAAGTGGCTCAACAACGAAAAGTTAGAGTAATCCTAAAAAGTAGAGGTAGCTAGGTCAGGGTTCTACGGATTCATCATACACAACTACTAGAAGCCTAAGTCTACCAATCTTGAAGGTAGTCGACCTAACACGTCCAAAGATCCCCGGTCAGCAATCTGTGAATTACGTTGTCTACAGGGACCTCGGTAGCTCTAAGGTCAAAAGAAAGAAACTTTATCCTATGGTTATAAGCTGAAGCTCTAAGAGGTGGGACTCATACCCACTAAAATGACAAGGATGCATCAAGAAGGAAAAAGAGAGGGAGCTTTAGCTACAAAGCTAAAAATGTTTCAAACAAAAAGAATTACACCCCTTCTGGGTTGGGGAGCCTTACAACACTTCTAGGAGTATTAGATAACCACATATATATAAAAAGATATACTAGGTCAATTATGTTGGAGAAGCATGGAGACTTATCATTGGGGCATGCAAATATGAATGCACTTATCTAGGGCGGTCCTTAAGTATTGTGTAGGCCATATTAATTATGACTGAGTATATTACCATGCAAAGCAACCTGTTTAAAATCTGGCCCAAAGGCCATGCAGAAAAATATAAGTGCAAGTTTTAAACTCCCGAATATTTTAATCCTAAAAATTCATTTATCTTATATATTTTTATTAAGATTTTATAGAAAGTTTATGATTTTAAGACCTAATGAGCTTGTATTGCATCGTAATTTCCAGACAAACAACATAAATAAATAAAGAGAATAACATGCAATAAGGCAGAAAAACAAGTCAAATCAAATAGATAAGAAAGATCGTATTGTTGGGTTAACAACATATCCCAAAAAAGAAAAAGATTGTCGAACTCCGCATATACATGTCCGGTCCTAATTTTATACATGAATATCAAAAACATAATTAAGATACAGGACACAAGCATCTGCGCGTAGTCCTCTCCAGGTGGTTCCCAAGCTATACACCTCGGAACCCATGCTCATATTTTATTTCTGCTACATGACTCTCATAGACTATAAAAAGTATAGAGGAAAAGTGAAAAAGACTCAACCTGCATGAAAACAAATGTTAGCAGGAAAGCCAACACATGCAATGAATAAAGAGCAGTGTCTTATAATTGGAGGAGCTAAATAGCACCTGCAAGGCTTCCCCATGGCGGTACTTGTGAGAGTTTGCATATAATTATGCACGACTCCCGGCAGAAAAGCACCCTAACACACTTCCATTCATATCGAGCATGCAAGCACACCAAAAACACGAAATGAATGATGTCTAGCTAGCGCAACCAATACAGTAAAGAACAATAGTTAGGAATCAAAAAGGCTACCTGGCACCCTAAATTCTATCCCAACACACCATCTAACGAAAAGTGTCCAACCTAGTACCTAATCGCGCAGGGTAATGTCTCCAGCTATCGTATAAATTTGATGGGGTCAACACGCCAGCCCCATCCTAAAATCCTAAGAGATCTAAAGCATGTCACGAAGAGGGATGAAATTTTGAAAGAGGCGGCCTCACATATGGCTTAGCATATATAATTTTAAACGTAGAAGGATATACTTATAATAGCAAAAAAAAAATTATACTTTTAAAATAATGGACCTATAATATGGGTACGTGCACATATGGCGCATATTAGAACTCTTTGATCCTTTTTGATTTCAACAAACTTAAAGTCAAATTGACCGGCTTGATGAGACGGATACGAATTACAAAATTGGTCCAATCTGAGTCAGATCAAGCCTAGATCCAGTTGTTAAACCATTTTTGGGAGCTTTCAGTGCATAATTGGAAGGTCAAATGAATCACAAATCTAATATAGTTATAGATAAATAGAGTGTCTCGACAAAAAGAATCAAACGAACCCAAGATTACTCAATTTATACATCATTAAAGATGTTAAATGCTCATAGAATATCGTTCGATCAAGAGAATCTCCCCTAAGTCATATGATCTGAGTGGTTTAGATTCCTTCCTTATTCAGAGTATGGACTCCATAAAGAGAGTCTACCCCCATCTTGAGAAGGGGACTATAAATTGCGCCAATGGAAGACCAAAACCTGGAAAAGAGAGAGTTGAAGTCTAATATTTTGCACTGTTGATGCAACAAACACTTCCAACTCCTGCAACCGCAAATCACCAACCACCAACCACAGCTTATAGGTCATCGCGACCACCATCGATAGCCACCCGCTCATGTATTATTACTACATGTGGAACTGATTTTGAGAGTAGGAGTTGAGAGGAATCTAAGCTTCAAATATTCAAAATATATATTTATTTTTCAATTCAGATTTTGAAAGTAGGGTTTGAAGGTAGGTTGGAGTTTTTGTCCTGTATTATTACTCGTGCGGAATTGATTATGAACATTAACGACCCAATTTAGAGTTGAGTTGGTACCGACTCAAATAGATTTAGTGCAGGTTGAAATCGGCTCGTGGCTCATTGTTTTCGATTTCGAGCCAAGCCAGTTCAAAATTGCATCAAGCTCGACCCAGCTCAAAATCAAAAACAGCTGGCTCAATTTGAATTATTTGGATTTACTTTAGTTCAAAATAGCTTGATATGGCTCAAAATTGAAACTAACCAGCTCAAATTGAGTTATTTGTATCAGTTCTAGCTTGAATTAGGCTTAAAATTAGCACCTCTTGTTACATTCAAATTTATTTATTATTCTAAATATAGTTTTTATAAATAAAAATTATTACAAACCCTCTCGAGTGCCTATCTATGTATGGCTCAAAATTGGCTCGAATCGATCCAAAATTTTGGCTAATAACTCAGCCTATCTATTTCAATGTGATCCAAGTTAAAATTTGAATTAACATGTGATTAGTTATAATATTGGAGCGACGTTATATTTTTCTGATTATTTTTTGGCTGTTTGTGCTAAATTTAATAACTCAGCCTGCTTATGAAGTTTTGCAGCATTACATCGACAATATACTAGAAAAGTAAAAGCAACATACTAGAAAAGTGAAAGCAACAAGTAGCAAATTTTACCAAATATATCAAATGAAAATCGAAAAGAGAGGATTGCTCTATAGTGATCATGGCCTGAGTACGATGGCACAAACTTTTGACAGGACATGTTCCAAGGGCAGAAAAACAACATCAAAAGTAATTCACNTTTTTTCAATTCAGATTTTGAAAGTAGGGTTTGAAGGTAGGTTGGAGTTTTTGTCCTGTATTATTACTCGTGTGGAATTGATTATGACCGTTAACGACCCAATTTAGAGTTGAGTTGGTACCGACTCAAATAGATTTAGTGCAGCTTGAAATCGGCTCGTGGCTCATTGTTTTCGATTTCGAGCCAAGCCGGTTCAAAATTGCATCAAGCTCGACCCAGCTCAAAATCAAAAAGAGCTGGCTCAATTTGAATTATTTGGATTTACTTTAGTTCAAAATAGCTTGATATGCCTCAAATTGAGTTATTTGGATAAGTTCTAGCTTGAATTAGGCTTAAAATTAACACGTCTCTTGTTACATTCAAATTTATTTATCATTGTAAGTATAGTTTTTATAAATAAAAATTATTACAAACCGCTCTCGAGTGCCTATCTATGTATGGCTCGAAATTGGCTTGAAATTGGTTCGAATAGATTCAAAATTTTGGCTCATAACTCAGCCTATTTATTTCAATGCGATCCAAGTTAAAATTTGAATTAACATGTGATTAGTTATAATATTGGTACGACGTTATCATTTTATTATTTTTTGGCTGTTTATGCTAAATTTACACCGACAATATACTAGAAAAGTGAAAGCAACAAGTAGCAAATTTTACGAAATATATCAAATGAAAATCGAAAGGAGAGGATTGCTCTATAGCCTAACTGTTGATCATGGCCTGACTGCGATGGCACAAACTTTTGACAGGACATGTTCCAAGCGCAGAAAGACAACATCAAAAGCAATTCATTATCCAATTTGAAAATTGCATCAAATTATAATTTGAATAAAAAAAAGGTGGAACAGGTACAAGCAAATTGATTAAAAAAAATTGCCAAATTAATTCCTTGACTTTTATAGGGGATACATTTTAAGCTCAGAATTTATAAAAGTCTTGATTTAGTCCATGTACTCTCTCTAAATGAGGGGGGGAAATAATCCTCTGAATCATTCGTATAGACTCCAAAAGCATGCATGACAAATGACAATTAGAGATTTTTTTTTTACAAAAGAAGACATCAAGGCCACATAAGAATCAGTAATACCGAAACAAGATCAGAGCATTTACAGGATTAATCAGGCTCTAAAGCCTAGAAGTAAAATTTAATCCTAGTCTCAAATATCATTTGCATTTAAAGTTTGCTGAAGCAAAATAGAAGCAATTTCAGTTGGTTACAAGCACATCCCAATACTGAAAGGTCCGCCTCATTCAGAACACCACGCTTTAAACTAATGATACCAAAAACCACAATTTCATCTCAACTGCAGATTACATAATCATGTTACTGTTCTTAATATAGAGGAGCAACTTGTCACAGCAGAAGTAATATCTAAACCTTAAATCATTAATCAAAACTTTCCAACATAAAATTAACAATCGCCCTTGGAAGTTTCAGGATAATTCATCGGAGAAGTTAACGGCCAAATCCCAATAGTGAGGAACGCCAGCATCAGCAAACACTTTCNATACCAAAAACCACAATTTCATCTCAACTGCAGATTACATAATCATGTTACTGTTCTTAATATAGAGGAGCACCTTGTCACAGCAGAAGTAATATTTAAACCTTAAATCATTAATCAAAACTTTCCAACATAAAATTAACAATCGCCCTTCGAAGTTTCAGGATAATTCATCCGAGAAGTTAACAGCCAAATCCCAATAGTGAGGAACGCCAGCATCAGCAAACACTTTTCGGGCAGCAGCATCACTTCTGCACTGGTGCAGAAGGAATCTATTAAAGTTTGGCTTAGCCGTGCTGCCCTGCCATACAAGAACACACTTATTAAGACGAGCCGCCTTGTCCTCATCTCCATTTTCATCATCTGCAACAGCAGCTGCCCAGTTAATTCGCTTCAGCATCAGCTTACCATACCTTTTAATGGATTTCCGGACCCCTTCAACAACCACGACACTCAGACCATCAGATACCACCAAACATCCCGTCAGGCGGTTTTCCTGGGCATTCACATCANCATCATCTGCAACAGCAGCTGCCCAGTTAATTCGCTTCAGCATCAGCTTACCATACCTTTTAATGGATTTCCAGACCCCTTCAACAACCACGACACTCAGATCATCAGATATCACCAAACATCCCGTGAGGCGGTTTTCCTGGGCATTCACATCGNCAGAAGGAATCTATTAAAGTTTGGCTTAGCCGTGCTGCCCTGCCATACAAGAACACACTTATTAAGACGAGCAGCCTTGTCCTCATCTCCATTTTCATCATCTGCAACAGCAGCTGCCCAGTTAATCCGCTTCAGCATCAGCTTACCATACCTTTTAATGGATTTCCGGACCCCTTCAACAACCACGACACTCAGACCATCAGATATCACCAAACATCCCGTGAGGCGGTTTTCCTGGGCATTCACATCAACCTTAAAGCGTGTTTGAGGATGTGAAAGGTCATCAATTCTGTAGACAGAAACAAAAGTCTCAAGCATGGAAGGATCCTCAAAGAGCTTTCTCTCTTTCTTCTCACGGCGCTCTTGTGGAGTAAGCTTGCGGGCGATATTTCTATCCATATGAGCTTGCTCACGCTCAAGTGCAGCAGCTCTAACTTCCTTTTCCATTTTGGTTGGATCCTGGGTAGCCTCAGAGGAAAGGACTTTCATGAGGTTGCTCATCTTTATTTTGGGTTTTGGGGGTTCAATCAGACCTTGCCTTATCATCTCCTGCCTATCTCTTTCTTTGGCAAGTCTTCTCTGTGTCCTGAGTTTCTTCTGCTCTTTCTT